>JAJOOE010001778.1:0-54333 GCA_036250405.1 Solanum raphanifolium
AAAATATATGTATATATACAATTTTCACGCATTTTATACATTTGCGTTTTTGTATAAAGTGAGAGAGGCGAGTGAGAGAGCGAGATCTGAGAGAGTGGTGAGTGAGATTTGGGAGAGGGGAGAGAGGGGAACGAAAATATACGTATATATACAATTCTCTCTCGCTTTATACAAATACAAACACATTTTATACAATTTGCATTTTTTGTATAAAGTGAGAGAGGCGAGTGAGAGAGCGAGATCTGGGAGAGTGGCGAGCGAGATCTTGGAGAAGGGAGAGAGGGGAACGAAAATATATGTATATATACAATTTTCTCTCGCTTTATACAAACACAAATGTACTTTATACAATTGCGTTTGTATAAAAAATGAGAGAGGCGAGGAAGAGAACGAGAGTGGCGAGCGAGATTCACCAGGAGAGAGGTGAAATAACAACAGTTTGCTATGAGATACAATTAAATCAAACTATATTTATAACATTTAATTTGAATTAATAGTTTGTTATTATATACAATTTTCCCCAAAAAAAACTACTCATTTATGATGATTTAATAGTTATTTGACCCGTGACTTTTGATGGAGTAATAAAAGCCAATAATTTGCATTATTGGGTCAGCCCACTTTTTGTTTCAATAGAACACCAAATCAAGCCCTTCTTCTTCACTGCAGTGTCGTTTTCCGCTAGGGTTTCAGGTATGCCTCTCCTTTTCCAATTTATGCAGTTCTAACTCATCTAATATTGAAATTATTGCTGATTTCACTGAATTGGAGGAAAAATAATCCGTTGTTCTCCTGGAATTTTAACGGTCTTACAGATTTCTGGTGTAATAAATCTCTGACAAGGTTCTACTGATTTTGTTGTCTTGCTAGATTCTTCAATTAACTTGTAATGTATTTGCAGTAGATTTTTAGCTGCGTTTTAAATTTTTTTCTTACTTAATTTTTGGTTGATTACGGAAAAGATGTCTGTCTTCACCCCTCCCTTTTTGTTTCTTGTTCTTATTTGTCTTCGGCGGAAATTGGAGCAAGGATTTACTGAGCTGTTGATGTATCTAGGGTTTCATTTGACTGAACTCGTAAATTTCTGCATAGCTCGTTAGGTTAATATAGGAGCTATTTAGTTCCCATAGTGAGTTTTTTCTCTAAAATTTTCAGTAAATTTGAAATAAAATGTCTCGAATTCATCCTGGATTCGTTATGAAATTTAGGTTAGTGCTGGGGAAGAGTCTAACTATATTTATTGCTTTGGTTGCATTGCCTTTTTTTAGTTGTTAGATATGTAATAGTTTATTTGTTGAACTTAGGTGAATGGGGTAAAATCCATCTTCCTTTTAAAATGTTGATGTAGCAATCATATGTTGTTTCATTTACTTAAAAGTTTAAACTCTTCAATTATTTATTTATCTTCTGCTTATGCCATATATATAGTTTGAGGATATTATTATGTTACCAGGACCATGGTTTGTGATTGGTATTAAATTTCTTGATGGTCTGTTAATGTTGAGAGTTGACATACTTTTCTGTTTTCCCAATAGTAGGTGTGTATTGAAAATGTCAAGAGTCTATGTTGGAAATCTGGACCCTAGGGTCAGTGAAAGAGAGCTTGAAGATGAATTCCGCATCTTTGGAGTTATAAGAAGGTAAAGGAAGTTCCAAGATTTACATCTCTTCATAATTGGTATGCATGGTTGTATTGGACAACTGAATCTTCCCCTTATTATTTCCCTTCATCCTCACTATCCCTTGTTGAAATTTTGAGTCATTAAAGTGCCCATCATAATTGACTTTTGTGCAATTTGTTTTCTGTTGTTGGTTTTAATTTGTTGAGGCGTACCACCTTAGGCCATTGATGTTGCTACTAAAGCCCATTAATACTGATTCCTTTATCTCCATTATATGATGCTTATGATTGTTTGAAAATTGGATTCAAATTGGTTCTTTTAGGAGTAGGGTGGAAGACATAAACAACTTATAATAATATTATTTAACTTTTTTTGGATAAGAATGATATCTGAGCCACTGCGTCCACCTCGATTATTCCACCCAATACTTGCTACGATCCTTCATCAGTAAAGGTACCAGCTAATTAAGTCTACCGAGGCTTAGGCAGATGGGAAGAAACGATCTAGCGTTTTTTGTCTCTGTGGGTATTTGAACCTTGGTCTTCAATGAAGGTTTCTCTCCTGGGATTTTACAAAGGATGGAAAGATGCTTCATGTCTACCTTTCTGGCCATGCATATTTTTTTATTGAACTAAATTTTATTCGGGTCTTGGTTGAAGAGGGACAGGGTTGTGATAAGCAAGTTGAACAGAAAGAAAAACAAGTCGACCTCTTTCTGTATTGTTATTCTTTGCAAAATGAGTGAACATGTTACAAATATTGTTCACCGATCAAAAAAAATGAACATGTTATAGATATTGTGCTTGAGCAAATTAAGTTGCACTTGCTGGAAAAGTCTAAAAGTGGAAAGAACAGTTTAGGAGTGACCCACTGAAAAGAAAAGAAGCCTGTAAGCAATCAGAAGGAAATGAACATATATTCACATTTTAAATTAATTGGCAGGGGGGGGGGGATTCTTAAAGGCAGTTCGAAATTTTTCTGCCTTTTTAATGTATGGGTCAGTTCATACGAGCTAAAGTTTTACTTCAGTCTTCAGTTGAATATCATCAGAAACATTGTCTGTGATTGTACTTTTGTGGAAAGAGCAACTATCATGAGAATGGTTATTGAAGTTTATGCTTTTAGCAAATGCTTATGTAAATAGTTCTGTGAAAATTGTGCTTGGGCTAGAGTAGTACTAGAATGGGTGACCCCATGGAAAGTCCTCATGCTCCATCTCTCCTTTACATTGTTACCATTCTCCCAAAAAGAAAACTGTGAAGATCACGTAACCTCCAAATAGGAGTTTTAACTTTTTTGCATGAACATTATCCCTAGCATACACAATGAAGTCATAAATGACATTTTCCTTTGTTAGATGAAGACCTGGGAGTCTAGCCTGACTAGGTGGAGCCATTTGCTCATAAGTTTTTATCTCTTAAGAGACTTAGTTGCAGTTCACCTGCAATCTTAGACATATTATTTATCGTATTCAACTGCTACAAGTCCATCATTCCTAACTCACAAATTTGTTTACAGTGTTTGGGTTGCAAGACGCCCCCCTGGCTACGCTTTTATTGACTTCGATGATCAACGGGATGCACAAGATGCAATCAAAGAGCTGGATGGTATAGTTATTTGATTGTTTGAACAAACTGATGCATATTATGAAGCTTTCTGAATGAGTTTCTTTTTATCTTTATGATGGTCATGCTATATTTGGCCTTGCTCTGAGATAAAACCTCAATTTAGTTAGTCTATGCATGTGTTTCTGTCTATTTGTTTCTTGCCGTAGCATTTCTAAACACTGGTGATATGTTGAGCTACGAATCAATCCTTTGATGGAATTTTATCCCTGATTCTATGACATAGGTAAGAATGGATGGAGAGTGGAGCTTTCACATAATTCTAGAGGTGGAGGTGGTGGGGGCCGTGGAGGGGGTCGAGGTCGATCTGAAGGCTCTGATTTGAAGTGCTACGAATGTGGTGAATCAGGTCATTTTGCTCGTGAGTGCAGAACGCGTGGGGGTCCAGGAGCAGGAAGACGTAGAAGTCGGAGTCCTCCTAGATACCGCAGGAGCCCAAGTTATGGTTGTAGGTAAGAAACTGATGTATCATTGACTAGGAATCTGTAACAATTTGAGATCCTTCCAATATTTGTGATAATTTTTACATGGAATTAGCTGCTGTTCTCTCTGTTTCTTCTGATTTTCCTCTCCCTGAAGCAGGAGTTACAGTCCTCGTGGGCGTTCCCCTAGACGCCGAAGCCCGTCACCACGTGGTCGCAGCTATAGCCGTTCTCCATATCGCGGCCGAGAAGAAGCTCCATATGTTAATGGGTAAAGCCTCTATTTGCATATTTAGGGTTCTTTTCAATGTGAACACAACTGAGACTTCTCTTTTATAATATATATACCTGGTTTAAGTCTTTGGATATGCTACAACTTATTTTCATGATTGGACATTTATTTGCTTTTTCCTAAAGATTATGATTAAGGTTCCCTTTTTCTTATTTATGCACTGATTTCATGCAGAAATGGACTTAGAGAGCGTCACAGAAGCCGAAGCTGAATGAAAGAGATGATAGCCTGACATGTCCTGGAGTTTTTCGATTTGTGTTACTGTCCTTGACTTAATCACAACTGTGTAAGTGAGGCCATGCCCTCAGCTTAAACTGGTGGTTTTGGTTAAGTTTAAGTTCTTGCTTTGGTGTCGTTAGTGTTAGTTTTATTTTTACTAAATGTTACCCTTTTTAAGAACCTAATATCATAGGGATTTATATTTTGGATTTTATGGTAGCTGTTATTTTTTATGAAGAAAATCACAAAGAATGTTGCTAAAGATTTATGTTTTGTTTTCTTGTGCCGAGGTGTCTTCCTGGTACTGCTTCATTGGTTTTCTGCTTCTACACTCTGTGGTTTCGTTCTTCACTGCCCTGCTGCGGGATCTTCAATTTTGAAGATTGTGGATCCCAGCTGGCTACATTGCTAGATGCTTCTGTTTCTTGAATCTCTGTGGATATGACGCGCCTCTCCTCAAATTATAGTGGTATTTCTTTAAGTTCATATTAAGGATGAGGAATGGCATGACACACGACTGGCAGGTACAATCTGTTCCAAGGAGTTTGGGGATTTGATGTTCTCCTTTAAACTAAATTGTGAATGGTGCTCCTTTTGTGTTCATAGGGCAGTGTCTGAGTCTATGCTCATGAGAATTTTTGTTCCCTTTTGACTTATATGCTAGCTGCTTCATTTTGCTTTTTTGCCCCTTCTTTTCGCCCACTCTTTCAATATCACCTGTCAAAATATCAGTCCTCTATTAAAGGAGGATTCTATATAATTTCTTTCTGTCTATCAGGGATACAGAGTTGGTTACAATTTTATTAAAATGTTCCCTTTAAGAGTGACTAATATCGTTTGAAACTTTTAAGTTACTTTTTCTACTTCTCCACACAAAGTTAGTGTTTTGTTTTCAAAGGTGCCCCTTGTATAACCCCCTTTTTACCTTAAAAAACAGTCACGTCTATTTCTGTTAAACTTCATCGTTCATTTTTTAATTAAGTTCTCTTTTTTCGTTATCTGACATACATAGTGTGGGGTGGACGTTAGTAGTTTCACTCATCAAAGTTGTAGAATATGCATGAATGTAGAGGACCGCTCGCCATTGGCCTTTCCAGTAGAAGAGCTTGCTTTGACTGCCTGCACCCAAGGTGTTCAGCTGATTGAGATTCTCATCTTTGAGATATGGCCTCACTGCTCTAGGCAATTCTTCTTACACCAGTTTACATCAACTATTCTACTATATCTGTGCAGTAATTCACTAGCTATTGGCTGAAGTTCAATCATGTCTCTTTGATCGCTCCAGTCCTTTTTCTGTCCATTTTGCTGGAAACCAATTCTATACTGAAGTCTGGATATGTTCTAAAATTCTCTGTTTCCTACTTCTCGTCTGTTTATGCTCTTTATAATCATTGTTTTTCTTGAGTTGAATGTGATAGAATTTGGACAGGAACTCCTTTTTCTCTAATTTCATTGCATCCAAAGGCGCATGATGATTAAATGCTTTACACTAGATCATAGTTGACGGGATTTTTGAGGAGTTAAAGTAGTATCTATGCCAACATTCTTTAAATGGTTGTATCAGGTGAAAATTCCAGTTGGAGTAGCTGAAAACATATGTATGGACATTTAGAAGTTTCTCCACTTACAGCTAGTAGTTGTGCGAGTGGAATTACCCAACTGGACCTGGGTCAGCCTGAACTGTTTTGCAGTTCTTATGGTTTGAATTTCACTTTACTCATCGACTATCTTCGATGAAGGTTCTATAAAATGTAGCAATGAAGGTTGTTTAATAATGCATAATTAGCTAGAGATTATAACCGATAACTTAAAAGAAAGCTGAAAAATATTTTATGAATAGGACTAGATGTATGTTAGGAAGTGTATGGCATATAATATATTTATGTTGCTTGAGCTAGTTTGATAATTATTTGGATCATGATTTTCTTAACTGATTGAGTTGAAATAAACCTTTAGCCAAGATTATCGCTAGACAACCTTTGATCATATTGTTAAAAATTGGTATGATATGTATATAATTTTACCATTTACACCCTAATTCAACGTGTAATCTCTTCTTGTAGGTTGAATAAAAAGATATTAAATAGTAAATTATTTTTTAATTTTTTAAACTGTAGAAGACTTTTCCCGAACACTAAAAATAAGCAAGTTCTCGATTTGTTACATGGCCTAATTGTGCAATAATACTACGTTCCTTGATCAACATCGACTTAGGTGATCAATCAAATACACCATTATATTGCATCCACTATTAGTGTACTATGGATCTAGTTGTCCATAGGCTTCTTAATGTTTATTCATGTGCCACATTGATACCCATTTTTAAAAAAATGTCAATTCTTGTTTGCACTTGCATAATAACTACTAGTAGTAGTATAAAATAATGGATTTTCTTTTGATCTCCTCCCATTTCAAAGCTAATTAATATGTCCATTAGAATTGGTCTTTATATATCATTTCAATTATGCATTTTTTGAATAATTCTCCTACATACATAACAATAAAATTTAATTGTAAGCTTAGTGCATTTCGTACGTGAAAGCAACTCCGATATGGAGTAATTATAATTATTGTTCTACTTTTTATATATAATTGTAAGAGTTTATGGTAAGATTCTTTACTATATGCGTTTCTTGAATCATTCTCCATCAACTCTAAATGTGTCTATCCCATCCTTCGACATCTTTACATGAAAAAGGAGGAGCAGAGGAGGAATATCTTATTCAGCATCATTAAATAAAGAGAAAATACATAAAGTCTCCATTGAACTTAGACCTTATTTTGAAGTAGACACTTCAAGTTTGTGGAAGTCCTATTATCCCACTGAACTACTTTCTATCAAACTAAATATGCCATTTTGACCCGCTTCTGCACTGGCTCTTCCACCGTCCGGGCTCCCTTTCCTCCCTATGGTATGCTCCCCTGGCGTAGGCCTACCACGCTTTGCGCCTGCGGCGTTTTCGCTAGACGGTCTTTGCCAGTAGTGCCATCCTCAACGGCCATGTGGCATTGTAAATTGAATTCTTTATTTTAGAAGAAGACCCATCTTCCCCAAATTAATTCAAACACCATTGATAGCCATGGAAGCTTGCTACAGTGTCATGACGAGCCAACACTGCAATATCTCTCAAACTTCAATTCACTTTCACAAGATGAGTACTACATTAAGTCAACAACAATCCTCGAATTTCTGACTTTTTTTATAAAAACCCATTTTCAAAAAGAGGATACCACATGCCGATGCTAGCTTCTCCTTTGTGCACTGATAATATTATTCAAAAATTGAAGAAAAACTCAGACAAAACACACAGAAAGTAAAAAAAAAAGAAAAGAGATTGACCTCAAAAATATTTATTGTTCATACTCCACTAGATTCTCTCAAAACAGCCTCATTAACCGATACAAATAAATTAGAACTCATTAATATTAATTTTATGTAAGAATTGAAACAGCCCAAAGAGTGAAAATTGCATCAATCTTACTTCAGATCACTCAATATCACAATTTTGGGAAGAAAAGATAGAAAAAAAATTGATTAGAAGGAAATGTTAAAATGTGAGCGGGTCAAGTTAAGAACCCGGCCTTTATAAAAACGGGTAGAAAAATATAAATAATTATATTATTTTATTAGGGGGTGAGAGACACGCGTGGAGAATTGGAATAGAAATTGCTAAAAAGCGCGTATTTAGTTTGGTTGAAAATGGTTCAGTGGGATAATAGGATCCCCGCAAATTTTAAGTGTCTACTTCAAAATAAGGTTTAAGTTTAATGGGGACTTTATGTATTTTCTCTTAAATAAATATATTTTTCTTATTTCAATAGCGAAAAAAGCATGTCATATAATCAAATTATATATATTATTGACTCCTTAAACTAATATTATAAGAAAGACACATTCGTATAAAATATATTTGAAATTGTTGTTTTTGCATCAAATTACTTTTGACTTGTAAAGCATGAAAGCTTTTTAATGGATTTCGTGCAAGCCAAACCAACAACTATAACTCATATAGGTGGCCAGTTTCTTTTTATCCCAACTTGTCTCGAATTGAGGCGTAATTATTATGGTTAACCCAGTGGCGGACAAGCATATATTTTGGGTGCTTAAGCATCCATTGGCTTTTGTGATAAACACAATATTATTTAGGTACAAAATCTACTAACTCAATAAAATATATTAACTGAGCACCACTCTATGTGGCACTTTTCAAACTAAAAATAGTTGAGCACCCATGATACAATATTTCTGGATCTTAATTTCTTCAACCTTCAATCTAATGACCTCTGCTATTTTGTTGTTGATGTGAAGTTTTGATGATTTGACAAACTTTGGGATAGATAAAAATAAGGGGACCAATCCAGTTACCTGAAGAGTCATGTCGATAGGGGGAACTGGTGAAAGGGGGAATAAGGTAAATAAGTTTGTTATCATAAAAAAGGGGGGGGGGGGGGGGAATGTTATTTTGTGGTTGATGTTAAGTTTTGATGATTTAACAAACTAGAGATCTAACAAGGAACCAAATCCTTGTTATTGAGACTGAGGACAGGGGAAATGAATGAATAAACTCAGTGTGAGGAATATTTGTGTGTCATAATCAACAAGGGGGGAAATGTTATATTCTAGGTATTCTAATAATCCTCACAAATGCAGGGATTTGGTCTTTGACAGAGTTCTCTCGTCCAAATTCAAATGGGGTACAACTGTAAAGCTGTCATGTCAGGCGGTAGGTGAAAAGTACAATGTACTGCACCAATAGGAAAAGCGGACGAGACTGTCTGTTTCAGTGGCTCACAAATGCAAGGACCTGGTCCCTGACAAAGTTCTCTCGACCAGATTAATAATGGTGTACAACTGTAAAGTTGTCCTGTCAGTGGGTTGGTGAAGTCGTCAGCGTACTCCACCAATAGAAACAGACGAGGTTGTTTGTCTAATGGACAATAATACTTTTTGGTCGATATAATCAAAATGACAAAAAACAAGAAGATTCATTCATTCAATAGAGAAAGAGAGTTAGCAAGTCTTCTCAAGAACTCACAAAGACTATTGCAAGGGACCTGGTCCCTACAAGACTGCGAATGTGAAAAGGACGACAAGATAGCTTTCAAAAAAATTGCCACCTCTGATGTGGTAGGTACACGTCCTTTTAGGAAAGCAGGCTCTCAGCCAATGGGTGGTCCCAAGGAGTTTGTGTCCTTTTGATGTAGTTACTTCTCCAAAACATAAACTCAAGATTTGGCAAACAAAAACATGAATTTTCTCTGAAAATTCATGAGCTTGAAAAGAAGGCTATCTTCAAGAAAGAACACTGCTCAACTCAATAAACGGACCTGATAGAGTGAAGAAGAGTCTTTGTTGTATTTTGAGTTTTGTGTCTTATGTGCTTACATTGTAAATCTACTCCTAGGTTATAAAGGATAGTAGATCGGTTGCTTGTCTAAATATTTAGTTTGAGTCGTATTAACTAGAGTTAGTTTGTCGAATAATCTAAATTTTGGTCAAGTCTTTTTCATCATTGTTTTGATGTTGTCATGGGTAGAGTTACCTAAGAGTGTCAACTAGAGGTAGTTGATGTGTGGTACAGCAGAGTTGTTGCTTGTTTAGCTCTTGTTTTGGATTTCAGAATTGGTGGCTAGAGTTAGCCTTGAGGGTTCTTACAATTTAGATCAACTAAGAGTTAGTTAGTTTAGTGGGCAATAAGATTATTGCTTTGGCTTGTTCAAGTAATAAGAGTATTACTTAGTGTGAGACTAGGGTATAAATCACATTGTTGTGGTTGTAATCTGTGTTTCACTTTTGCTTGAGAAGATTAGTGAAAACATTTGGAAAATCCTATGTGACAGTTCATGATTTTACTCCCTTGAGCAAGGAGGTTTTCACGTAAAAATCTTGTGCCTGTTTTATATTGTGCTATTTATTTTCTGCACCTTAATTTTGTCGAGGGACCTGGTCCTGTGATCACTGGTGGACGCATACATTCCAATAATTGGTATCCGAGCTTGAGCTCTCTATCTGGTTAACACCAAGAGAGAGATTCCTACAAGGAATGGCGACACCACTGAACCTGAGAAGTCAGTCCCCCACAAGACCACCTCTCTTTGACGACCAGTTCTATAAATGGTGGAATGTTCGAATAAAAGACTATCTCATGGCTGGGGACATTGATGGTATGGAACATTATTTGTGAATGTCCTTATGTGCCAACTATGGAGGTTAAAGATGAAGAGGTCACAAGAGTCATTCACAAAACTCGACAACAATATAATGACTATGACAAAAGATTAGTCGGGAAAAACCACAAAGTTAGGAAGCTACTGATGTGTGGCATCAATATGAATGAATACGATCGTGTGAATCAGCAAAGGAAATCTGGGATCGATTGAGAACAACATATGAGGATACTGGGGAAACAAAGAAATCTAAGGTAGATATCTTTACTACTCAGTTTGAAAGCTTCACCATAAAAGAAGGTGAATTTATTCATGAAATGCGTACCAGATTCTCTATAATCACCAATGAGCTCATGTTCCTTGAAGAACTTGTCCCTGTGTGCATGCAAGTCTCTAAGATACAGGAAATTCTTCCCATATCTTGGACAAATGAATTTGTGTTTGTCGATGAGATAAGGGATCCTGAAGTGGCGACTCTAAATGTACTATTTGAACATCTTCAAGTTCATGAGATGCATAGAAAAAAGGAGGATCTCATTCTCAAGGGCAAAGACAAGAGGACAAATCTGATTAATAAGGCCGATCAGAAGGAAGAAAATCATGACAAGGCTACCAACTTAAGTGAAGTGTGTTACAAGTGTGATGAACCAGGTCACTGCATTGGAAACTGTCCTATGCACAAACCTGACCACAAGGAATATGTTAAGGTTGAAGAAGGTAAAGACAAAGAGGGGGACCAGGTCCGTCAAAAGACAAGCAGAAGAGAAACTTTTTTCCAGGCGCTGAAGAAGGATCTGATGCATGGAAAAATTCCTCAAGTGATTCAGATGATTCTGAACAGTCACAAATGATGCTTCCAGGCCAAGGTAAGATGAGGAAGATGCTGATGGAAAGGTAACCCTATCATATTTCAAGCAAAACTTGAATACATTTTCTACTAGTAAATTGAGAAAGCTAGTTGTTGTACTACTTGATTTGATAAGTGAGCTAACAACTGAGAATGATCTCGTGAATAATAGCCTAGACATCTCTCAAGATGGAAAAATTGTTTTAGTTGTCCAAATATCTGATATTGAAAATCAAATGGTTGTTCTAGAAGCTGAAAATCTAGAACTGAAGGAAATGATAAATGGTGCAACTACTACAGTTTTTAAAGGAAAGAACGAGGCTAGCAACTTGCAGCTGGAGCTTGAAAATAAGTTGCACACTGTTGAAATGAAGATGAAATTGGCTCTAAAAAGAAATCTTGTGTTGGAGAGGGACTTGGTCCGTGTAAAAGAGGAATTGGACAAGTCTCTCAAATGGACCAATTCTTCTAAGATTCTTACAAATCTAATAGGTCAAGGCAACAACAATAGAAGAGGGCTGGGTTGTGAGAAGATAGTTCCGCATACAATCCTCATAGCAAAAATGTTTCTGATGTGAATAATCTGTTATGTGTACATTGTGGTCGAGATGGATGTTTAAATCCCTACATTATTCAAAATAGGGCGAAACGTCGTGGTGACTCAAAAAATGATAAATTAATTCAATTTTAAAAGAATTTTAAGAATAAACGAATTTGAAAGGAGTCGCCACCTAATTTTAGGAAAGCTAGGAAACCAATTAAAAATGTGTACGAAACCATTAGAATCTAGGTAAGGGGTTCAAGTGATTCCGAAAGGAAGGTGTTAAGTATCCTTCGAAATCCACAAATGTGGTTCCCGACTGAATTCATTTTTTCAAATTGAAGAGAAGATAAAATAATATACAAGTATAATAAACATGCAATATACACAAGTAATAAAACAAAACAATAATATCAAACACGACCTAAGATTTGTCTAACATCGATAATATACACAATTAAACATATTCGAACTCCATTGGAATAACTTCAATGGAAAGCGACTCCGGGATACCTGTAAACATACTTAGTAAAAGTGTTAGTAATAAATAAATAAGAATAAAAATGAATAACTCAAATAATGACTCTAAAATAAAAAATCCGTCTTATGAACATGGGAGGCCTTGAAAATCAACGGTAATTTCTTCACTGGCCAATTTTAACAAATAATGGATATAAACTTAAACTAAAACTTTCGTCTTTTAAAATGGGGAGGCCTCGAAAACCGACGGAGATATTTTTTCATTGGCTAATTTAACAAACAAAAATATATGAACTTAAACTAAATTTCCGTCTTTTAACATTGGGGAGGCCTTGAAAACCAACAGAGAGATTTTTTCATTGGCCAATTCTATTTGTAAAATAACAACTTAATAAAAACACAAAATAGCTAAAATTAGTCCTAAACAAAACGGGCAACATAATCAATAATAATAACCACAAGAATAATAGCCATAAATCTAACAAGTAATATTGAAACATAATAATAAGAACAGTAACATTAACAGCAAATCATTAAAATATTAAACAATGGCAATATAAGAATAATAGTCCATTGTAATCATTACAACATTCAAAACTTAGCAACAATTCAAAAATAGAAAGTAATATTTCATTAACAACATTTATTAGAAGAAACCAAAAACGATAAGAAAATCAAAAATAAGAAAAGAAGAGGATAATTGATAAGTAATAAAACAAAAACCTCACTAATTAAAGCTAACAATTTAATAAACAAAGTGCAACTTTTAAATATTATGAATGATGATAGTAAGTAAAAACTACCAAAATAACGAGTAAAACAAATAAAAATAAGAAAAATCAACCCAACATAAAATAGAAATTGTATTAACAAAACTCTTAAATAAACATTGCCTTAATAAATAAATGGGCCAAGTTTACCGGAGAAGTTAGGAATCCGGCCAGATCTAGAGATTTATTGAAGTTGCCGAAGCTTGGGTTCGCCAACGCTGGAGGTCGGAGCTGATATACCTGCAAAACAACAAAATCGTGAAGGGAAAGGGGGCAAAAGACTGACTTGCGAGCTTTTATTTTTTACTCCGGCTCATCAGAGCTTTGAGCTCCTCGAACAGGATCATCCACAGTAGTTTTTCAAACAGAAGCTCCTCAAACAAGATCATTAATAGTAGTTTTTCAAACAGAAGCTTCTCGAACAGGATCATCTGGAGAAGCTGGAGGATTTTGAACAGAAGCTTTTCCAACAGAAGCTTCTCCAACCCGAGTTTTTCAAACAGGATCTTGAACAGGAGAAGAAGCTTGATTAGTAGCTTCTTGAACTGGGTCATTTGGAGGTAAATTCAGATCCTGATCTGAATCTGAATTTGAACCCGAAAGATTTGTATCTGGATCTAGATTCTCAGATTTCATTGAACGAATCATCTCGACCAAATCCCTCATTGGTTGAATATCGATTAGCTTAGTACGGATTCACCACTTTAAATCCTTGGAGTTAGTCTCATGTCTATCTTTTATTACTGACATCAACAATCATAATCATAGTGTTGTATCATCAAATCAAAAGTGGTTGAGTCAAAGTATTCTTGAAAGATGCAAGGGTTTTCACATCGGTCTTATTATTCCGTTACTACTACTCTACACAGTTTGCAAAGCAACGTCATTGCTTGAAAATTTTGAAACCCTTTTGTGGATAAAAAATCTGAAAAATTTACAACCTTCTCCCTAATCAAAATTTATATAGGAAATAATTTTACAAGAGGCTCAAATTGTGGGCTTGAGATTACGACCCAAAATTGTTAGTTAAATAAAATATATGTATATAATTATTATCCTAATTTAAGAGTTTCAAGACTGTGTTAAAATCATCAAAATTGATATTAAAAAAAGTAATGAATATGATGAATATTAAAAAATGTAATGAACGTAACCCATGACGTGTAAAACAATGCAATTTAATAAGAATAATGATTTAATCAAAATGAACAAATATTTGAACGTATTCAACCGACTGTAACAAAAAGTAATGTAATTAAAATTAACTGATAAAAAATCTAAAATTTTGATAATTGAGGATAAATATCGATAAACTTATTTAAAATTATAAAAATGTATTTTGAACTATTGAATAAATAAAACTTAAAAGTTAAGAATTTTGAAAATGTTAGGCCAAAATTGGGTGTCAACAGCTATCCCTTTCGTTGGATATGATTGATGAAAGAAATCATGGACAAACAAAATTGACAAACCCAATTTTGGCCGAACACATGACCTCTATATAAAAGTGTGGTTGGAATGTGGTGGAAGTCGATCTTGTACTTGCCTCCAAAAGGATCCACGCTATGTTACGTCCTTGTTAAAGTAGGCCGCACATGTGGCTCAACGGAGAATGCATCCTCATGGATGTTTTAAAAAAAAAACAAAAATTAAACTCATTAGTAGAGACAATTACAGGAAAAAATGTAGCATCTCTTACAATACGACAAATGAAGATGATCCATTGGTAAGATAAAAATGCATGCACATCGGTAGGATGAATGAAGATGATGATCCATCGGTATGATTTTGAATGTATGTCCATCGGTAGGACGAATGAAAAAAGATGATCCATCGGTAGGATTTTGAATGTATGTCCATTGGTAGGACGAATAAAAACTCTTTCAACGCAAGTCTCCTCCGACTTAAACGTGGAATAGATATGGTGCACATCCTTCACCTTCGAATAGATGCGACTTAAATACAAATATCTTTCAACGCAAGTTTTCTTCGACTTGAACGTTGAATAGATATGGTGAGCATCCTTCACCTCCGAATAGATGCGACTTAAATGTAAATATTTTTCAACGCAAGTTTCTTTCGACTTGAACGTTGATTAGATATGGTGCGCATCTTTCACCTCCTAATAGATGCGACTTAAATGCAAATATCTTTCAACGTAAGTTTCCTTCGACTTGAACGTTGAATAGATATGGTTTGCATCCTTCACCTCCGAATTGATGCGACTTAAATGCAAATATCTTTCAACGCAAGTTTCATTTGACTTGAACGTTGAATAGATATGGTGCGCATCCTTCACCTCTGAATAGATGCGACTTAAATGCAAATATCTTTCAACGCAAGTTTCATTCAACTTGAACGTTGAATAGATACGGTGCGCATCCTTCACATCTGAATAGATGCGACTTAAATACAAATATATTTTAATGCAAGTTTCATTCGACTTGAACGTTGAATAGATATGGTGCACATCCTTCACATTTGAATAGACGCGACTTAAATACAAATATATTTTAACGCAAGTTTCATTCGACTTGAACGTTGAATAGATATGGTGCGCATCCATCACCTTCGAATAGATGCGAATTAAATGCAAATATCTTTCAACGCAAGTTTTTTTTGACTTGAACGTAGAATAGATAGGGTGCACATCATTCACCTCCGAATAGATGCGACTTGAATGCAAATATTTTTCAACGCAAGTTTCCTTCGACTTGAACGTGGAATAGATATGGTGCGCATCCTTCACCTCCGAATAGATGCGACTTAAACGCAAATATCTTTCAACGCAAGTTTCTTTCGACTTGAACGTTGAATAGATATGGTGCGCATCCTTCACCTCCGAATAAATGCGACTTAAATACAAATATCTTTCAACGCAAGTTTTCTTCAACTTAAACGTGGAATAGATATGGTGCACATCTTTCACCTCCGAATAGATACTACTTAAATGCAATGGCTTTCTCGGCAAATGAAAATGCAATAGCCCTCTTGGCAAAATGAAAATGCAATGGTGAATGAATCAATGATTGTCCACTTTAACAAGGTGGATGGCCCGATGATTGTCCAACTATAATGAGGTGGATGGCCCGATGATTAACCACTGTTACGAGGTGGATGGCTTGTGTGTCTTGAAAATGTCATCATCTTGTTGCTTTCATCTGTCCCTGTATTTGAAAAGAAACGGTTAGTAGACACAATCTTGCTTTAGCTAACAACATGATCAAGAAACTTTAAGGCGGGATTCAAAAGAGAATGTGTACAAAGTGTTTGATCACTTTAACACAAGTGAGCAACCATCATTTTGCTCTTGAACACTTTGTGTTGATTGTAACTCATGTCTTATTGGGGATTTGTACGAGGAGTTGTTGGCTCACTATGACAATGCTGAAGATTTGCAAGTTGACTTTGAACTTCAAGTGCTGATGGATCTTTTAAAGTTGGCTATCGAGCTTCTGACAGTACTCGTTGGAATATTTGAGGTCTTCTCAAAAATTCTATCCCAGTTAGAACTTTTTGGCAAATCTCAAAATAATCTCCAATCTTGACTTGCTGGAGATAGCACCTTTATTGTGAATTTTTGAGATATTCTCAAAAAAATTGTCCCAGTTTTTATTGTAAGGAGAAAAGAAAGTCACACTGGGTATATAACCGGGCCGTCGTGGCACCTACATATCCTGTCGAGCCAGGAATCAAGTCAAATGTAGTTCCAATCCTATAAATGATGAATACTGCAAATAATCTGAGACAAGATCATCAGTAGAAAATGTACAATATGAACATGATGAAATCGAAAAATGATATTCCTTGTGATATTCAAAGTCTAAAGACAAAAGACATGTCACATTTTTTGGGACGAATGACCCAATGAAGTAAAATAGGGGTCTCACGATAACATGATTAGCCTAATGTCACATTTTACTGTGAACAAACCAAAAAGGAAATGAAAATTCTTTTTTTAAGGAAAGAATCTAAAAAAAAATATGTTTTGAAAAATATTAAAGAGTGGATGGTTTCTCACCATTTTTTTTTGAAGAAGAAGAATAAAGAAAGTTAAGAGATAGTCAAGTCTTGAATACATTTAGTACCCTGAGTCAGGATTGCATATAGATCTCTCTTTTTTTCTCTTTTTTTTTAAAAAAAACTAAGATTGAATTCAAAGTAACTCCTACAGTTTCAAGTGGTACCTCAAACATACTTAAGGATTAACAAAATTTATTCATCTTGTTTCAAACAAATGTTTTAAATTGTACCAATCCTCATGTTTCAAGTGCCATCACAACAAAGACAGGTCATATTTCACACATGTTTGAAGTGTTTGATTTGAGGACATTTTTTCAAAGTGCGCTCACACTCACAAGAATGTTCAATGCATGCAACTGTGATACCATATGATTGACCCTTATGTAAATCTCCACTAATGTGAGAACATTTGAAATGAGATCCTGTAAGGCTTGTCATTGGCTTATAACGTAGGCTTAGGGATGGGTAGGATATATATTTGGGATAAGAGTGACTTAATTCCTTCTTAAGCGTCACACTAAATTTGTGCTTTGACGATTGATACGTCTTTAGTGTCTGATCCTTTTCAATATCCCCCCTTTTTTCGACTTCTTTTGAATTATCATTTTTTGGAGTTGTTTTTTTCACCCCATTGTTTCGTCTTTTTTTTAGTCTTTATTTGTTGGAGCTTTTTCATTGTTCTCCCCGTTCTTTTGTTTCAAATTCTTTTGAGTCCTTATTTGTTGGGACTTTTCTTTTTTTTTCCTTTTTTTTGAAATTTTCTACTTTTTTTTTAGAGTATTTACCTTCTCTTTTATTGACATTATGGGAGTGTGTTTGTCTTTCTTTATTTCTTTCAACCTTTTTTCTTTCTTTTTTGTTCTTTCATTTTTGCTTCCTTGAGTTTGGGAGACTTAATATATTTTGCCTTTGACAACCTCAAACATGGATCTTCTCTTATAATTTACACATTTTTTGTGCGCTCAAGAAGGTTGGACCAAGAGAGGGATAGTGCATGTAAGCACTCAAAAGGGTAATGGCTAAGATGTGGTTATCCAAAAAAAGACTTCAGGATCTAAGTGAAAAAGTTGGAATTAATGTCATTTGGTAGGCTTTGAAAGTCACAATCGGGTAAAAAAAAGGCCTACAATCCTTTTCCAAACCAAATATTACTCAGGATTTCACCTTGATAAACATTCAGGCCAAGTTCTAAATCAACAATGCGATTCTATGGAACTTAAATTTAAAAGTTCACCACACAATGCACATGAAACCATGGGTTTGTTTTATTCTTATCTTGAATGCATGCAAGAGAATTTTCAAGCATCACAAAAGTATAAATAAGAGATATCAAAAGTGTCTATAGTTTACCACAAAGTCAGTCCCCTCTATCATACCAAATATTTCTCATGCTCCTAACTGTATTGGTCTCAATTAAGCTAACTACATGACTCTTACAGTATATACACCAATGCTTTTTTTTCATTTTTTTTGAAAGGATGAATAGGTACCGAACCCAAGAAGGGTTGCCTACGTATCTCATCGAGATGAGAATCAGGATCAAGTAGTTCGTGCAGATATGTCTTTGAAAATATGCACAAACTATTTGACTTTTTTTTTAATTTAAAAGAATGAATACCGAACCTAAGAAGGGCTGCCTACGTATCTCATCGAGATGAGAATCAGGTTCGCGTATTTCATGCGATATGTCTTTGAAAATATGCACAAACTATGTGACTTTTTTTTTAATTTAAAAGAATGAATACCTTACCCAAGAAGGACTGCCCACGTATCTCACCGATATAAGAATCAGGTTCGTGTAGTTTGTTTAGATAATGTATAAAATTATTCAAAAACTTCGACAAACTTAGTGTGATGACTTGTAAGTATAGTGCCGCTGACATCATTAGTCAGAGAGTGTATTCTGACTGTTTGTACCAATATTTTTGCATCTTCTTAACTGTGCATCTTTGTACTGTCTTGTTAATATAATCTCTCAATTTCGACGGTAACCACTTGTTGTATACATTTTTTTGGATGTCTCTTCAAACTGTTTATACTTTCAATCATTTACAACAACTATACATTATTATCACCATCCCCGATTATTGTCGGGGACGATTTCCCTGCAAAAATGTGAGAAATGTGTAAAAGCAGGGCCAACAAACAAAATACATAACAAAAAATATATGAGTATGACTTTATAGTCAAAGACTCCCCTAATTTGTCTTTTCGATGGGTTATTATTGTCTTGTAAAATCCAAAGACTCATTTTTCGTGAGTTTTCTTGTCCCTTGCCGTTCCAAACAAGCAAAAACATTCAAGCTTTCAAAAAATAATTCGAAAGGTAAAAGTGACTTGACAGTGATTTGATATTTATGTCTATGAAACTCTAAAAAAAACTTTGAAATAATAGACTATCATATAATATATTGACGTAAAACAGGTATATCACATAATATACAAACAATGAATGCATGCATTATACAAATGTGCATTGAGTGTTGATTCATCTCAAGCAAATGCGTTAAATTCAAGGTTTTGACTTCTCTCTACACCTGCTGACCAAGAGTGGTTTAGACAAGATCTGGTTATCCGAGTCGGACAAATTATAGGGTGAAGTATAATAAATGACGTTGAATGAGCACAAACCAACTATTTGTTTATGACTTCAAAAGAATTCGAAGGTGTTTTTCTGTAGGATAGCCACGGAAAGCCACGTAACCACCTTTGTCCTAATGCATTATATTTGCCATTTGACGAAAAGTATGCCATGAAATACAATGACAATATACATACAATTAAAAAAATAATGAATAAATAATAAGTACAATATATCAATAATCAACAAAATTTAGAAGATATAAGATATAATACAATTAAAGAAAAATTTCCCCAATTTGAAAAATAAACTCATAATAATTAGAACCTCTATATTCCCAGCGGAGTCGCCATTCTGTTTACATCCCTACATTATTCGAAATCGGACAAAACGTCATGGTGACTCAAAAAATAATAAATTAATTTAATTTAAAATAATTTTTAGAATAAACGAATTTGAAAGTACTCTCCACCTAATTTTAGAACAATTAGGAAACCAATTAAAAAGTGTCTACGAAATCATTAGAATCAAGGTAAGAGGTTCAAGTGATTTCGAAAGGAAGGTGTTAAGTATCATTCAAAATTCACAATTGTGATTCACGATTGAATTCATTTTTTCAAATTTAAGAGGAGATATAATAATAGACAAGTATAATAAACATGCAATACACACAAGTAATTAAACAAAACAATAATATCAAAAACGACCTAAGATTTGTCTAACATCAATAATGTACACAATTTAACATATTCGAACTCAACTGGAATAACTTCAATGAAAAGCGACTCCGGAGTACCTGTAAATACACTTAGTAAAAGTTTTAGTAATAAATAGATAAGAATAAAAATAAATAACTCAAATAATGACTCTAAAAAAAATTCGTTTTATGAACATGGAAGGCCTTGAAAATCGACGGTAATTTCTTCATCAGCCAATTTTAACAAATAATGGATATAAACTTAAACTAAAACTTTCGTCTTTTAAAATGAGGAGGCCTCGAAAATCAACGGATATATTTTTTCATTGGCCAGTTCAACAAACAAAAATATATGAACTCAAACTAAATTTTCATCTTTTAACATTGGGGAAGCCTTGAAAATCGACGGAGTTATGTTTTCATTGGCCAATTCAATATGTAAAATAACAACTTAATAAAAACACAAAATATCTAAAATCAGTCCTAAACAAAACGGGTAACATAATCAATACTAATAACCACAAGAATAATAACAATAAATCTAACAAGTAATATTGAAACATAATAATAAGAACAACAACATTATAGCGAATCAAATAAAAAAAGGAACAAAGCTACAAATAAGCATAACTTTAAAATAAATCAATTAAACAATGGCAATATAAAAATAATAGTCTATTGTAATCATTAAAACATTCAAAACTTAGCAACAATTCAAAAATAGATAGGAAGTAATATTTCATTAACAACATTTATTAGAAGAAACCCAAAACGATAAGAAAATCAAAAATAAGAAAAGGAGAGGATAATTGAAAAGTAATAAGACAAAAACCTCAATAATTAAAGCTAACAATAAAATAAATAAAGTGCAACTTTTAAATATTATGAATTATGATAGTAAGTAAAAACTATCAAAATAACGAGTAAAACAAATAAAAATAAGAAAAATCAACTCAACATAAAATATAAATTGTATTAACAAAACTCTTAAATAAACATGGCCTTAATAAAGAAGTGGACCAAGTTTACCAGAAAAGTTAGGAATCGGCTAGATCTGAAGATTTATTGAAGTTGCCGGAGCTTGTGTTCGCCAGCACTGGAGATCGGAGCTGATATACCTGTAAGACAACAAAATCGTGAAGGGACAGGGGGAAAAAGATTAACTTGCGAGCTTTTATTTTTTGCTCCGGCTCATCAGAGCTTTGAGCTCCTCGAATAGGATCATCAACACTAGTTTTTGAACAGAAGCTCCTCGAATAGGATTATCAACTGTAATTTTTCGAACAGAAGCTTCTCGAACAGGATCATCTGGAGAAGCTGGAACATGTGAAGAAGCTCTAACAACAGGACCAATAGAAGGAGTTTTTTGAACAGGATCATTAACAACAGTTTTTCGAACAGAAGCTCCTTGAACAGGATCATCAATAGTAGTTTTTCGAACAGAAGCTCCTCGATCAAGATCATCTGAAGAAGCTGGAGTTGGAGGAGCTGGAGAAGATGAAGCTCGAACAGATGAAGAAGCTTGAACAGGAACAGTAGAAGGAGCTTTTAGAACAGGATCATCAACAAAAGTTTTTCGAACAAAAGCTTCTCCAACCCGAGTTTTTCGAACAGGAGAAGTAGCTTGATCAACAGCTTCTCAAACTGGGTCATCTGGAGGTAAATTCGGATCTTGATTCGAAACTGAATCTGAACCCAAATTCGAAAGATTTGTATCTGGATCTGGATTCTCAGATTTCATTGAAAGTATCATCTCGACCAAATCCCTCATTGCTTGAATATCGATTAGCTTAGTACAGATCCACCACTTTAAATCCCTGGAGTTAGTCTCATGTCTATCTTTTATTACTGACATCAACAAATCATAATCATAGTGTTGTATCATCAAATCGAAAGTGGTTGAGTCGAAGAATTCTTGAAAGATGTAGGGGTTTTCACATCGGTCGTCTTTCCCCGTTCCTACTACTCTACACAGTTCGCAAAGCAACGTCATTGCCTTAAAATTTTGAAACCCTTTTGAGGATAAAAAGTCTGAAAAAATTTACAACCGTCTCGCTAAAAATAATTCACCACCCCCTTATTTTTTAACCTAATCAAAATTTATATAGAAAATAATTTTACAATGGGATCAAATTGTGACTTGAGGTTATGACCCAAAATTGTTGGTTAAATAAAATATCTGTGTATATAATTATTATCCTAATATTATAGTATTTCTAGGCTGTGTTAAAATCATCAAAATTGATATTAATAAAAGTAATGAATAAAATGAATATTAAAAAATGTAATGAACGTAACCCATGACGTGTAAAACAATGCAATCTAACAAAAATAATGATTTAATCAAAATGAACAAATATTTGAACGTATTCAACCGACTGTAACAAAAAATAAAATGATTAAAATTAACTGATAAAAAATCTAAAATTTTGATTATTAAGGATAAATATCGATAAACTTATTTAAAATTATAAAAATGTATTTTGAACTATTGAATAAATAAAACTTAAAAGTTAAGAATTTTGAAAATGTTAGGCCTAAATTGGGTGTCAACAATGGACATCTTAAGAAAGATTATTCGGGTTTGAAAAATATGAAGGAAGTTCGTCAAACTATTTCAAATTGATGAATAGACTGAAGAAGGGACCTGGTCTTGCTTCTGGTCCCAAGTTGAAGAAAACAGTCTGCCTTACTGGACAAAAGATTTTCTTATCACTCCGTTATCTGCTTATTGGGAATTCCGTCTCAAATGGGTTCCCAAGGCTAACAAATGATTTGCTATGAAAGAGAGATGAGGTAGCATCAGTCAGTGTTGATATATGAATAGTGAATGCTCAAAGCACGTGACTGGGAAACTGAAAACTTCCTCTCTCTCAAGGCATTTTAAGGTGGAGGTGTCTCTTTTGGCAATGGCAAAAAATGGTACATCCTTGGTGTAGGCATGACTTGAAAGTCTGTGGAACACTCTTTTGAAGTTGTTTACTATGTCAATGAGTGGAAGTACAATCTTTCGAGTCTTTCACAGATTTGTGATGAACAAAATAGAATTAAGTTATTCTCAGATAAATGATGGTCACAACTTGATCTCTTGAATGATGATGTTGACAGGAAAAAGATGCAAGAATATGTATATTGTTGATCCACACACTGCTCGTTGCAACATTCTTACTTTCCTTGGTTCTCAAGGTGAGAATACTTATCTATGATACTTTAGACTTGGTCATGTGAGTTCTTCTCTCTGAACAAACTTGTGTCAAGGGACCTAGTCCGCGGTCTGCTCAAAATAAAATTTGCAAATGACAAAGTTTGTGATGCTTGTGTTAAAAAGAAGCAGACCATACCATCGTTCAAGTGGAATATGCAGGATGTTAATATTTCAATGAACTTTCGGGCTGAAATGGTGAATAGTATATGTTCTGTGAACAAAATTATGATATTGAGAAGTCTAATCTCAATGGTGATGAAAGAATAGTTGTGGAATATTCTTCCTCTAGCAAGGCTTATCAGGTACATAAAAACAAGAATTATGCATTGAAGAAAGTGTTCATGTGACTTTTGATGAGTGTGGAAGAATTGAGAAGCTGCAAAACAAGGAAGTTTCTAAGATGGAAGAGATGCTTCAGATTCAGAAAGATGGTATAAATAGTGAGCTTGCTGAAGAACATCATCTTCATGAATCCAACAATTTCAAGGAAGCTGATGCAAATGATGAACCTGATGAGGGACCCAGTCCGATAGACAATGCTGAACAAAGATGATGCAGTTTAAACTGATAATGTGAATTCTGAGGGTGAGAATAAAGAAGTTGATTAAGCTCAATTTGAAAGAAGCAAAGTATGACACTCAGCTCCCCAACAAGTTGACAGGGTGTCCAAATTCTTCTTCAACAATGGCTTCAAAAGGGGTAAAATTGACAAAACCCTCTTTTTGAAATCACAAGGAAAGGAATTGCTGATTATTCAAGTACATATTAATGATGTCATCTTTGAATCAACCTTTGAGGTGTTGTGTGAAGAATTTGTTGCACTCATGAATAGTGAGTTTTTGAAGTGAGCCTAATGGAAGAATTAAATTTCTTCTTGGAGCTGTAGATCAAGCAAACCTCTAAAGGCACCCTCGATTGTCAAGAAAATTACATCAATAAGCTGCTCAAAAGGCCTAACATACTTGAAGTCAAGACAATGTTAAAAAGGGGTAATGTCATCATGAAGTTTTGCAAAATGGAAGATCAAGTGGCTGACATCTTCACCAAAGCCATGAACAAGGACCAGTTTGTCCAGAACAGGGACCTGGTTCCAGCTCAGAGAAGCTACTGAAGAAGTTTTCATATTATGGATGTTAAGCAATTGATACTCCCATGGGGACCAACTTGAAGCTGTATGTTGATGGATCTGGTCTAGATGTAAATGATGCAAGTGTTAGGATTTATGCAAGATTCCAAAATTATCCAACAAAATCACATTTAAAGGCTGCTAAGAAAATCCTAAGATGTTTAAAGAAGACAAGGACCTGGTTCTATTTTGTCCATCAGCAGACTTTTTGATTTGGAGGAATTTGATGATTCTGATTATGCTGGGTATGAAGTTGATAGAAAGAATATCTCATAAATGGATCATTTTCTAGGCTGATCTCTAATTCATGGGGAACTAAAATGCAAGATTTAGTTGCTCTTTTAACAACTGAGGCAGAGAATGTAGCAAGTGCAGCTTGATGTGCTCAACTCTTGTGGATCAAGCAGCATCTTGAAGCTCTTAGAAAACCTGGCTGAGATAATCAAACTGATGGTGGGAATGTTGAAACCCTCTTAAATGGATCCTGCCTGAAGCAATCAACTCTCTCATAACTATGCAAATGGAGCAGGTATCCATGCTTTTCAGTTATGTTTGTTTTAGCAAATTCAGTGTCATACCTTTTGTAGGTATACACACATGGAAAAAGGGCTGAAGGAAAAGAGAGGTCAGAACAGATCTAGGCAATCACATTCAAACTACGGAGAGGGACCCGATCCGTTCTCGAAGGTTAGCATTCTTAACATTGCAGTTTGAATTATGCATGAGAACCATTGCAATTGCCATGTTTTTGTCATTCAGGTATCTGAACGTTGTCCCTTCATTTGAGTACCAAAATGACACTTCCTTTATACTCCATATTTCTTTTGAAATCCCTTCCCAAAATAAGAAATTTTTGAAACTTTTTTTCTCGTTTTTCAAAAACACTTCAAATGTGTAAACCCTTTGTTCCTACTGGAGAATTTCTCGATGATTTCTTTTGTGTGAAGAGGGACCAGGTCCAACAAGCAAAAAGAAAAATGTTGATATTCTGAGAACTCAAAGTATTCTTAATAGGATGGTGTCTGAAAAAAAAACGAAAAATTGAAAATGAAAAAAACTGAAATGGTTCCTCAGTTATCGATCTATTCATCTCGGAGGTCGTGAGTAAGTTTGATAACACTAATCTTTCTGTCATGCGAAACTCAAGCTAGCGTTGGAAGCTATGACAGTTGCTCTTGCTAATAGGGACACTGAAATGGTTTGCCTAAAGGCTCAGCTTCTGAAATAGCACAATCAAAGGGACCAGGTTAAAAAAATAAAATAAAAAATTGGCAGCCCTGAAGGTTCAACCTGAAGCTTGGGCAACAAAGAATGTGAATTTCACGAGAGGCTAAGGGATATGCTCTACTAATTTTATTTTTTTAATCCCTTGCTCCTAAGTCATCCCATCTCTTCCTAAACTCCCGTGTCAGTCTTCCTTGTTTTTTATCGAAACTCAGTGTGCCAATTCTGGTTCTCTTTCGTAATTATATGTGCAATGCTTCGATTGCTGATCTTTTATTTTTGAATGAAAAAATGTCTATTTTCGACTGACTTATCTCATTACTTTATACATTTTTACTCATGCTCAGTGTTTCCCAAGTGGCCATGAATTTGCTTGACTGCATTTCTGTCAACTTGGTTTACTGCTTTAACCTTTTTTTATAATGTCAAAAGAGGGAAAATTATTAAGGTATGAGATCAATGATGTTAGCTACTTGAAGAAGACATGGTCATGCCGATAAGGGGGAATCAATGCTAGCTACTTGAAGAGGACATGGTCATGCAGATAGGGGGAAGAAGTTGACCAAGTTTGTCATAATCAAAAAGGGGGAAATGTTATTTTGTTGCTGATGTGAAGTTTTGATGATTTGACAAACTTCGAGGATGATGAAAATAAGGGGACCAATCCAGTTACCTAAAGAGTCATGTCGATAGGTGGAACTTGTGAAAGGGGAAATAAGGTAAATAAGTTTGTTTTCATCAAAAAAGGGGAAAATATTATTTTGTAGTTGATGTTAAGTTTTGATGATTTAACAAACTTAGAGATCTAACAAGGAACCAGATCCTTGTTATCGAGACCGACGACAGGGGAAATGAATGAATAAACTCAGTGTGAGGAATATTTGTGTGTCATCATCAAAAAGGGGGAAAATGTTATACTCTAGGTGTTTTGATGATCCTCACAAATGCAGGGACCCGATCCCTGGCAGAGTGCTCTCGTCCAAATTCAAATGGGGTACAACTGTAAAGCTGTCATGTCAGGCGGTAGGTGAAAAGTGCAATCTAAAGCACCAATAGGAAGAGCGGACGAGACTGTCTATTTCAGTGGCTCACAAATGCAGGGACCCGATCCCTAATAGAGTTCTCTCATCCAGATTTATAATGGTGTACAACTGTAAAGTTGTCCTATCAGTGGGTTGGTGAAGTCGTCAGCGTACTTCACCAATAGAAACAGACAAGGTTGTTTGCCCAATGGATAATAATATTTTTTGGTTGATATAATCAAAATGACAAATAACAAGAAGATTCATTCATTCAAAAGAGAAGGAGAGTTAACAAGTCTTCTCAAGAACTCACAAAGAACATTGCAAGGGACCTGGTCCCTGTAAGACTACGAATGTGAAAAGGACGACAAGATGGCTGTCAGAAAATCTACCACCTCTGATGTGGTAGGTGCACGTCCCTTTAGGAAAGCAAGCTCTCAGCCAATGGGCGGTCCCAAGGAGTTTGTGTCCTTTTGATATAGTTTCTTCTCCAAAATACAAACTCAAGATTTGGCAAACAAAAACTTAGATTTTCTCTGAAAATTCATAAGCTTGAAAAGAAGGTCATCTTCAAGGAAGAACACTACTCAACTCAACAAAGGGACCTAATAGAGTGAAAAAGAGTCTTTGTTGTATTTTGAGCTTTGTGTCTTGTGTGCTAATATTGTAAATCTACTCCTAAGTTATAAAGAATAATAGATCGGTTGCTTGTCTAAACATTTAGTTTGAGTCGTATTAACTAGAGTTAGTTAGTTGAATAATCTAAGTTTTGGTCAAGTCTTTTTTATCATTGTTTTGATGTTGTCTTGGGTAGAGTTACCTAAGAGTGTCAACTAGAGGTAGTTGATGTGTGGTGCAGCAGAGTTGCTGCTTGTTTAGCTCTTGTCTTGGAGATCGGAGTTGGTGGCTAGAGTTAGCCTTGAGGGTTTTTAAAGTCTAGATCAACTAAGAGTTAGTTGGTTTAGTGGGTAATAGGATTATTGCTTTGGCTCGTTTAAGTAATAGGAGTATTACTTAGTGTGGGATTAGGGTGTTAATCTCACTGTTGTGGTTGTAATCTGTGTTTCACTTTTGCTTGAGAAGATTAGTGAAAACATTTGGAAAATCCTGTGTAACAGGTCGTGGTTTTACTCCCTTGAGCAAGGAGGTTTCCATGTAAAACTATTGTGCCTGTTTTACATTATGCTATTTATTTTCTGCACCTTAATTCTGTTGAGGGACCTGGTCCTGTGATCACTGGTGGACGCATAAATTCCAACAACCTCCCGCATTATAGGTTGACAAATCAATTCATTAAGCAACCCAATACCCCTTTCTTCCTAAAATATCTGACAAGTTTCATTTTTCGAGTGTGATTTTTTATCAATATTTTAAGATATTTCTTTTAAAATCATATTCTTATAATACTTTTCCCATCGTATTAAATAGCTAACTCTTAATTTAAAATATTGAATTAATTTAATTCAATTAGCTTCAATAATTAATCAAATTAATTCTCGAGAATCATATGGTAACAATATACCCTCATAGGCTTATACAAAAAACTCACAACTCCAACTATATTTACTAAGAGTAACTATTAAATTCTTGTGTCTAATATTGTGATATGAAACTATTTGAAGGAGCTGAGTTGCAAGAAAATAAAATATCGGAGATGCGTTTGAATATTAAAAATAAAATAAAAAATGACTATTTTTTTTCCTTTTTTTGGTTATTTTTTATCTACTCAAATTATTTCCGTTCAATTTTTATGTTTTTCTGATATGTATTTTCTGTTATTCCAAACTTTATGAGAGATTAGCGGATATTATGTTTTCCTCGCACGTACCTACAACATTATCAGGCGGATTTTACGCCCTAATTTTCGATCATATTTCTATGTTTGTGGGACCATAACCTCAACTCGCATGTGTGTTTTAATTCGAACTTTATCGAGCTGTGAAAATCAATCTCCACACCAGTGTTTTAAAAGACAGTTTTAGGACTTGTCTTGAGGTTGGGTATTGCAAAATGTTTAGAGGTTCACGTGTGGGGTTTAATTATGTGATACTTACGTCGTTAAAGTGTTGATTGTACATCTTAAGTATGTCTAACGTTCAACAAGTTTATGTGTCAAATTCCTTAATTAATATTGTTGACACTCATAATTACTCATAAACGAATAATGCTTCATACGGTTTTTCATCTATAGATATAAAAATAATTGAGAGTGACTCAAATAATAATTGTAGTATTGTATATTTGTTATTTGATAACATTGTAAAGGTAAAATCACTTTAACATTTAAAAAATATATATATAGTCGAATTTTGCATCTTTACTTATCATTGATCATCACGTTTTTATTTATGTCTCAAAATTATCATGTTTTATTATTTCTCTATTTGAAAATAATTTAACATTATCCCAAAAAAGATTGTTCTAATCATAATATTAACAAAGTTTATTGATTATTTTCTTTAGCGAGTTAAATTGTATTACATGATCGATTGTAATTTGTTAATGAAAAGTGGGATCATCTTAATTAGGACACATTTTCGTCACATCATCAAACACGTGATAGGTTTTAATCAAAATATGTAAATGTTTTTTTATTATTATTAAAAAAACAAGTTTATGCAAATCATTTTGAATGTGTTGTTTGTAACAAATTTTAAAGTGACAAAAAATAAATTGCAATCACAAATAAAATATGAAGAAACACAATTTTATTGATAAATAGTAAATAGTGCGGATACAATTCTGTTTTATTCGTGATTCAAGGGCCATTTGTGACGTATTTCTCGAACTAAGATGATTTGGATTTGATCTCTTTATGAATATTCCATGAATTTATGAAATGTTAGAGATTTTGATATCTTTATGGAATTTTCGAGCCCTTTAGCATGACCTAGGGTTTAGGATTGAGCCTAATTGAAATTGAACACATCTTATACGGTTTCCACTCGAATTGTAGATTTCCACAAAATTGCAATGTTTACGTATGTAGCGAGCAATATTATGAGGACATTTGGCAATTCTTGTGCCATTAATATTTTATTATAACATTGTATTATTTTGTCACGCCTAACACAAGCTATTGTCTTTTTATGTTTACACAGAAAAAGGGACTCTACCGACATATGAATTACTCCTTTTGAGTTTTGACAGATGAAAACCACAAAAGTTGATTTTGGGCTTATTCTCGGTGGGACCTGTGATTACTTCATCTGTTTTAATATATTTAAAAAAATACCTCAAATGAGCTATTCAAACTGAATTTAGGCAAAATAAAATGAGTTAAACCAACAAATGAATTATTATTTGATCCTATGGCAAAGTTACTTGGATAAAGATTAGTTAAATAATGAGTCACAATTACTGATTTTTTATTTTAACGAAAATGATAGGTTAGTTTGGCTATAAAACTCAACTCAAATCAATTCAATTTTCAAATAAATTAAATTTAAACGGATCAAAACAGATTGAATAACTAAATAATCATGTCATTATATCTGCTCAAACTTAAACAAATGAATTAATCAGTATTTTCCTGAGCCAATTTTATTATTGTTTATCCTCAAACACAACACATGAGTGAGTAATAACTAATAAAGCACCCACTGGTAGAGGCGGGTAGGGTGAGTGGTAGGTGTGGAGTGTTAGAGTTGAAAAAATTATCATTAATGAAACGTGATAACTATTTTGAAACAAAAAATATTATAGACTCAGAAGATGTATCTAGAATCTCTATCATATAAATAAGTACTACTTCCTCCGTTCAAACAATAGTTATTCACTATACTATTTTGAGATGTCTAACACTACTTGTCCTTAGTTCCTAATTTAACCTTATCATTAATTATAGTCACTTTTCTATTACATTTTCATGACATTTTATTTATTATATTCACTTTTACTTGTCACTTATTCTAAAATAAATTTTTATTTTTATATGTTACTTTTGACATATCAAGAATTTTTATTTTTTTTATGTTTTACCCTCAACATTAAATACTTATTTTTCAAGACATCATTTAATAGAGGATAATTTGATAAAAACTTGTATCATTAATTATTTTTTTAATGAATGTATCAAGTCAAAGTGTGACAAGTAAAGGTGAACAAAAAATAATAAAATTACTTTTTTATATATAATTTCTTAATAAATTTATAAAGTCAATAATGAACAAATATTATTCGATTAACATAGAGTAGTACTACATTTCTGTTCATGCAACCATCTCTCTTCTTAACCTAGCTGATGCCCCATATTAAAAGTTACCAATAGTACTTTTAGTAAGTTGTTTATGCCACCTAGGTGGAGTAGTTGATGCATTTAGTAAATGCATCTCTTGATTTTGGTGTCCATTTCATCTGTCCCAAAAATTCTCTAATATAATTTTATGCAACTCTTGATTTCCTAATTATTTTAATTTTAATTTTGCAGAAGATACTATTCCTTCCGTTTCATAATAACTGATCATTATTTATTTTACACGATATTTAAGAAATTATATACAAATAATCAATTTAATTAATTTATTCTTTATCTATATTGATAGATATCAAAAGAAATTATGGAAATGTTAAGCATGATGATGATATTAATTATAGGGGTAAAGTGGAATTTTTTTTAATTAATTTTATCTTGATTTAGTAAGTGATCAAGTAATTTGGGACAAGAATTTTTAGAAAAGCGATCAATTAATATGGGACAAACGAAGTATTTACTACTATTCTGTCTATCTTTACTTTTCTATTATACTAAAAATAGTTGTCTAACAATACTTATTCAGTTTGAAAAATCAAGAAATAATTTACTCTTTTCTATTTATTTTACCTTCGGCGAACATTTTTACCCTTTTAACTTCAATACCTTTAATTAAAAAATAGAAAAAAGATCAATTTATTTTAAAATAAAAATGATATTATAGACTTTTTAAAATTTCTGGTCAAATTCTCTGGCTATTTAGCATTACCCTATCTAATACATTTCTCAAAACATTTAAATTTAATACTTATATTGTAGATCAAGTTAATAATGAATAACTATTATTGGAAGAAGAAATATATACTCACTCATCCATACTCCCTCCATTCCATATTAATTGAATTTTTGAGTTGTTTCACACCCTTTAAGAAAAGTAGATTAAAACATAAATTGAACATAGTTTTCCATTTTTAGCCTTATTAATTATTGTCAAATTTATTGAAGTCATCACATTGAAAATCTAAATGAAGGGTAAAATTGGAAGAACACTCTAAACGTAGTCTTAAAAACTAAACAATTAAGTTAATTTAAAAAATAAAAAATACCTCAAAAATTCAATTAATATAAAATGGAGGGAGTATTTAGTTGTCCAATATGATTTGACCGTTTTTTCTCTAAAATAAATTTGACTGTCTTTTCTCTAAAAATAAATTAAACAGAAAAAACTGTCTTCAATTATGGCCTGCACGACTGTATTCACTTGAACTTCCATATCCAATTTGCAGCATCAATTTTTTTTTTAGTATATTCTGAGCTGTTTTTATCTATTTTTCTTTAATATACTCTTTGTCTTTTTGTGATCTTCCAAGTAAAGTCAACCCCTATAAATTAAATATACACAGAAAACCAGAGTTGTTTCTGCCCACTTCAACTCCTCTTTCTTCATTCATTTTTATGGTTACTTTCAAACCCCATTTGAGAAAATTCTTGAATTTTTCAGCCATGTGAGTATTTTTGAGCAAAGTTTACATTTTTATATTATAGCATTTTCTGAAATGGAACTTCTTGAAAAGGGTAAAAATTCAATCTTTTTACCATTTTGGTATTTTCTTGCCTTCTGCATTGTGAATTGAAGATTTGTAGGTATTTTTGTCTGTAAAGGTTATGATGGAGTTCAAGAAAGCCAAGACGGTAAGGTAAACTTTTCAAGTGTATTTTTTCTGTATTTTTTTATTTCTAGTTTTTTTTTTTTTGTTAATATTTTTGAGGATTTTATTAGGTTTTATAATGATGGGAAACAGAATCTTGAAAGTTCATGGGAGAAGAATGAGAACCATGTTCTTGAAAAGCAACTACCTTTGTATCTTGATGGTAGAAATGTTGACAAAGTTGGAGCTAGTAAAGTTCCTAAATTTGGGAAATTTAAGGTTTTCCCAGAAAATTATGTACCTGAGAAAAAGAAAATTCTTGATCCAGGAAGTGAAATTGTTATACAATGGAATAGGGTATTCTTGTTTTCTTGTTTGATAGCTCTCTTCATGGATCCATTGTTTTTTTACCTTCCATCAGTGGTGAATAGGGGGAAATCTTCATGTATGACAATTGACTTGAATCTTGGGATTAGTGTTACATGTTTTCGAACAGTAGCAGATGTTTTCTATTTGTTACATGTGATATTTAAGTTCAGGACTGCTTATGTTTCAAGAAGTTCAAGGGTGTTTGGAAGGGGTGAACTTGTTATGGATAAGAAATTGATTGCAAGGAAGTACTTGAAGTCTGAATTCTTCATTGATGCTATTGCTGCTCTGCCTCTTCCTCAGGTACTTCATAATCATGTTTCAAAAATGAAGTCCGCTTTAGTTTGTCTTTGTATAGTCGAGTATTTGTTTTAATAAGATCGAAGAACAAATAATCCTGAATTAGGCTAGTATAACATGTCTTGACGAGTGGAAAATTGCGGTTAGTTTGATTGTTGTTGTGCATTTTAAACATTGTATCGAAAAACTATCTTTATAGATAGATAAATGGTCTTCTCCTAAAAAGTTTCATCCGAACCCCCTTTGGCGGAAATACATTGTTTATACATGGTTAAAAAATGATCTTTTATGTATATATGAGTAGATGTTGAATTTCGTTTGGCTTCTTCGTGTGTTAACTTCTTCATATTTTGACCCCCTTAGTGAAAATTCTTGTTCCGACATTGTTTTCGCCTGAACAAATTCAGCTATGTCACTTTGTGGTTGTTCTTTTAAACTATTAGAATGTATGTTGATGCTAATTATTATAGGAAACAATTACATAACAAGTCATGATAAATCAATTAGTAATTTAGCATTGGAGTAGAATCCATCTTCATGTTCAGAAAAGAGAGAAATACTTGTGAGTTGTGGATTTAGCTGCTATTTTCTTTTGCAGATTGTAATATGGTTCATCATACCAGCAATTAGAAGTTCTCATTCCGATCACACCAACAATGCTCTTGTATTAATAGTTCTGCTTCAATATCTGCCAAGACTCTATCTGATTTTCCCATTGAGTTCTCAAATTATTAAAGCTGCCGGGGTTGTCACAAAAACAGCTTGGGCAGGGGCTGCTTACAATTTGCTACTCTACATGTTGGCAAGCCATGTAAGTTTAGTCCCGTCCTTAAATTTAGGTACTTGCTATTTGTACAAATAGAAATATTCTTAAAGTTTTTGTTACTCTTGGATAGTGAATCAGGGTGCTTTTATTGTAGGTCCTTGGTGCTTCCTGGTATTTATTGTCAATTGAGAGATATGCTACATGCTGGAAAATAGCTTGTGAAAAGGAGCTTAGTCCTTTACAATGCTCCAGTCGTTTCCTCGACTGTGGTACTACAGACCATGCAGACAGGATAACATGGGTGAACAGCACCCAAGTTTTCAGCAACTGCTATCCTTCTAACTCAACCATTTTCGACTTTGGAATATTTGCAAATGCAGTTACAAACAATGTTGTCTCCTCTAAGTTCCTTGAGAAGTACTTGTACTGTTTGTGGTGGGGTTTACAAAATTTGAGGTATGGTTTCCAATAGTACCATTTACTCAGCCACTACTATCTTCGATTATCAAGCCAAAATTTCTTTAATATCAATTGCATATATCTCAAAGGTCCAAAGTGGTTTTTGTTTATGGTGTATAAGGTGTTATCTTTAAGTCATTATTCAAAATCAGTAATTATATATTAAATAGCCATTTGAATAGCTCTTCTTAAGTATATCTTTGGTAATTACGATTATCTGCAAAATTGTGCTATTTGCTGCAGCGTCATGAATCAGGGATATTGAGCACTTTGTTTTCTGATCTTTTGCAGTTCTTACGGCCAGAACTTGACCACAAGCACATATATATGGGAAACTTCATTTGCCATTCTTATTGCTATTTTTGGGCTAGTTCTGTTTGCTCATTTGATTGGAAACATGCAGGTATGAGTGACAAACCTTGCCTTAATATCACATTTGAAATCCTCATAGACTACGACTTTGAATTCTGGTGAAGATTAGACTCTCTTTCTTTTGATTCTTTTTGGTTAATACAGATTTGGACCAGTAGTTTTTCATGTTTTTGCAGCTACAACAGAGAATGCTTCTTTCTACATCTTCTATACTGTGAACTTGTACATTTCAATTTGAAAAAAGCTCTTCAAGCTTGAGTCTAATTTCTCCCTTTTTATTAATGTAGACATACTTACAATCTATCACTGTGAGGCTTGAAGAATGGAGGCTCAAGCGACGAGATACTGAAGAATGGATGAGGCATCGCCAACTTCCTCAGGATCTACAAGAACGTGTTAGACGTTTTGTACAGTACAAGTGGCTTGCCACTCGAGGAGTAGATGAAGAATCTATCCTGCTTGCTTTACCTTCAGACCTTCGCCGTGACATTCAACGCCACCTATGTTTAGACCTTGTCCGGCGTGTAAGTCATTTTCTCTCTGAGTTCTCTCATTACACCCCAAATTTGTAATATCAATAGTTATTAAAATGACGTGAAGTACTTGCATTTTGGTACTGCGATAATCTCAAACAAGTGAAATGTATTTTTCTTTCTTCTTTGATTTGCTTGAGTTGTTCTATTTTGCAGGTTCCCTTCTTCTCACAAATGGATGATCAACTGCTTGATGCCATATGTGAACGTCTGAGTTCTTCGTTAAGTACTCAAGGAACGTACATTGTACGTGAGGGTGATCCAGTAACTGAAATGCTCTTTGTTATTAGAGGAACATTAGAGAGCTCAACTACAAATGGAGGGCGAACAGGCTTCTTCAACTCAATTACTTTGAGGCCAGGTGACTTTTGTGGCGAGGAACTCCTTGCCTGGGCGTTGTTGCCACGATCCACTCTTAACTTGCCTTCATCAACGAGAACAGTGAGAGCGCTGTCAGAAGTAGAAGCTTTTGCATTACATGCAGAGGATCTCAAGTTTGTAGCCAATCAATTCAGACGTCTTCATAGTAAGAAGCTACAGCACACCTTCCGTTATTACTCTCACCACTGGAGAACTTGGGCTGCCTGTTTCGTTCAAGCTGCTTGGCGTCGTTTCAAGAGGAGAAAGCTGGCCAAAGAACTTTATAGAGGTGAGTCCTTGTCTTATGCTCCTGAGGATGACCAATCAGCATATGAAAGTGAATGTGAACACGAGGATGATCAACAAACGAAGACTACACCAATGAACTCTTCAAATGTAAAGCAAAACCTTGGAGTTACAATATTGGCATCAAGATTTGCTGCACACACAAGGAGAGGAGTTCAGAAGATGAAGGATATGGACATGCCTGCGTTTCAGAAGCCCGAGGAGCCTGACTTTTCGGCTGAGCCAGATGACGACTAGCTCAACGTATGCCTGATTCGAAGACCATCTTCCACAGGTGAAATTATACAGAACCAAAGAAGCAATATAAAGACATACTGAAGTGAATTTAAAGAACTTTATTCAAGTTTATTACTAATAGAAAAGAAGGAAAAGAAGACAGGTTGTGCTGCAGTTGATTATAATTATAATCATCAATAGACTTAACTTGTAAGTAAAAATTTGGTGAAGGGAAAATAGGTTCCTATAAAATGTGAGAAGACTTAACAGAAATTGTAGGTTAGTGTTTGTTGAAGAAAAACAAAAGGGTAAATTTTATGTTTCACTCTTTATGTTGGCAAACTTGAGACTTTTAACTTAGTGAACAATGTATGTTAATGTAAAGTTATATGAAAACTAGCTTAACATTTTGTTTTTTAGAGGTCAATTGTGAAGCATGTAATAAATTTCATTAGTTTTGATTGAATTATTTTCATTTACTATCTTGAATATTTTAGTAACTTTAAAGAAACTATCTTAATAGATAATGCTCTATCACTCTTTATCACATGTGAAAAGTTAAAATTAAGTCTGAACCGTCATAAAATCGCATAGACCCGCAACCCATCCGCCCTGCATTAGTTTTTTTTAAAAACCACTTCAACCCGCCCGCATTCCTCTACGCTCCGCACAACCTTAAACCCGCCTCACCCTGCATAGCCTTAAACCCGCTCCGTTCGCTCATTGTCATCCCTAGTTAATTAATTGGAATGGTCGTGATAAATGATGTGTTATGGGTAGTGATCAATGGTGATAATGAGTAACAATAATGATTAACAATGATAATTGATGGTGAAAATTAATAGTAATGCTGATAGCGTTGATCATGACAAAGGTTGACATTATATAATAGTAAGTTAGTAACTAATGGTCAATAATAGTAGTAATTATTATGATAATGATGATCGTAAATAATTTTATTAATAATAACAATTACGTATTTATAAGAATTAACAATGATGAAGATAATTGATAATGAAGTATGGCGGCGGCTGCCTAGGGTGACTAGTAATGTGGATCGCGACAGTAGCATTGAAGGGATGAAATTAAAAAAATTGTTAACTTTTATAAAAATCTTTAACTAGACATGTTAATAATATCAAATTCTTTTATAATTTTATTTTCAAATATTTAAAATTAAAATAAAATAAATTGCTTTTAGGTTGATTTACCATTCACTCCTAGCCCTTGGTACGGAATGTTTTATTTGGAAGCATTATCCGAAATATAAAACTTTTTAAGGAAAATTCGTAGAGGCTAATTTTTGAATGCGCATCAACAATAGCTCACAAATCACATAAAAAAAAATAACTCGCATTAGTAAATCCAATGCAAGGAGTTCAACCCAAAAAAATAAAACCCAGAAAGCAAACCCTTCCTTGCTCGAATCTCAAGTTTCAAACTTAAACCTCCAACATCGAAAATTCCAAACTCAAACCCAAACGGGCGCCACAAAGGGTGTAAATACTCCATATTAGTGTAGCAAGCAAACAAATTGAGCACAGGTTCCCATTAGATCATCTAACTTCTTCTTCATACTGCTCTTCTTCCCAATTCCAGCAGCTATGTTGAGCGTCAGGCATTAGATTCAGAAAAAATTGGGCGTCAAAAATGGAGAGGAGCGGCGGTTCACTACGGACGCGTTCACAGGCGGCGCCTGACTGGACATTGCATGAGTCAGTCACCCTTGTGAACGAAATGAAAGCAACTCAAATTGAATGCGGCAATACCCTAGCCTCTTTCCAGAAATGGCAGTCGACCGTGCACAATTGCAACTCACTGGGTGTGAATCGGAGTTTGAATCAGTGTAAACGGAGGTGGGAATCTATGTTGGAACAGTACAATAAAGTGAAGCCCTGGGAATCGGCCTATTGGGATTCGTTCGATGAGGAGAGGAAGAGGGAATTGGATCTGCCGGAGCAGTTTGATTTCGAGTTGTTTAATGCGATTGCTAGGTATTTGAGTTTAGAGGGTGAGGATGGCGGCGGTGCTGAAACTGACCCGGATACCGACCCGGAAGCACAGCAGGTTCAAGGAAATAATGCTTTCTTGGAAATTGGTACTGCCTCCGTTCTAATCAACTTTTGAAGTAGCATGAATTTGTTGTTTATCAGAAATATGACATGCAATTTTAGCAAGTATCAAAAACATTATGGAATTTATATGGATTTCTTGTGTCTCAAAATGACTCTATTGTATCTTCTCTTTAGAAAAGAATAGTTGTTTGCTTCTATTAGCAAGGCACTTTTAGTTCCTCTGCCTTCCCCATTTCCTCAGGTACAATCTTGTCGAAAAAATTATGAAGGGTGTGCTTTTGTTTAGAAGAGTCCTCTGGTTAAGTCTTAGTATAGATCATTAAAGAGAACTTTGTGCCGATAATTGATGACCCTGTTTGGAAATTTAAGATTGGATTCAATTTGATTCAATCTTATTTGATGATTTAGTCGGGATTTGAGTTCATACTGCAGTGTGAATAATTTGTTCAATAAATGTGTGATATTAATCAGGATTTCACTAGCTCTTGTTTTGTAAATTTATAGACAAACTAGATTAAGAACTTGATTTCCATATGTTGGGTGTCTAGGATATTGTACTAGGACAAATCAGTTTATAACAAACACTTATCATATATGCATGCCTCAGTAAAGTAGTAATTTATTAAGTACGTTGGGAGAAATATTTTCAAGAGCAAACAGAATTTGGATTGAGTTTGCTCTTAGCACCCCTTGGAGAATACTCCGTCTAGATTAAGAGACAATTAGATCAAAGGATATTGAAAAGCAGAATTTTTTTTTACCAAACAAAGATGGTAATAAAACTGGATAAAGTTTCTCCCACTAAATATCCATTAAATTTTTTGATCTGTTTGACGATTTCTCACTCTGAATAACCTTTTTGACGGCACTAAATGGTGTAAAATGTGGTCAAAGACAAACTTAAGCCTAGAATTTGATTATCTTAAACTTGATCAATGATATGATAACTGAAATACAAAGGAATTGAGAGCTTAAAGTGGAGGGATAAGAACTCTCCATTTATGATGCCTGTGAACTTTTCAGACAGAATATGGAAATTTGTGGCAAATTTGTCTGTAAGGATTTTTCCAACACTATATGATCAATATAGAGGTAAAATCGTCATCCAAGAATGAGGGGACATGCCAGAGTCAACGATACTAGGCTCTGTTATTGATAGATTTTTGTTGGTGAAAGGATTGAAGTTAAGAAAATAATGAGGCACTTGGCTACAGTAAGGCTGAAAAGAAGTTAGACCAGCCTACTGAAATATGAATGGGAACAAAAACCTCTCATCGGTTAGACTGGCTGACCAGCAACGTAACAGAAGATGACAGGGATTAGTGGAATAGTACACTTGAGTCTTGACATACCTGATACTCTGTGATTTTTACTACCCAAGGGAGAGATTTATTTAATCATCTTTTTTTTTTTATATATGTTGAATAATGTTAGGAAAATTTTTTGTTTGATTCAACCTGCCACCATTGGTCTAGCATCTGGTTCTTTTTAAGAGTTCTTACACAGTTCCACCATGTGAGTATGTGTTGATGAGTACTCAGGATTTGTATAGCAAACCTCATAGAGTTTGGGATTGAGTCACAATTGATTGATTGATGTGTGTGGAAATTTTTTAATTATAACTTAAAAGGTTTATAGAGTCAAAAAGTTGATTCAATTCTAAGCCAAATCAAATTCTAAGGGAATGTGAGATTTGATAATTTAGAAGTGTGAAAGGAAACTGACAGGGTGGAAGGCTCAATACTTATCTTGAGGGGCAGGGTCACTCTCATTAGTTCAGTGCTTGATGCTCTGCCAATATATATGATGTCTTTATTCCCCAGTCCAGATAGGGTTATACAGAGGATTGATAAGATTAGGAGGGATTTTCTGCTGAATGGAAAGGAGGAGGATAAGGGGTTCCATTTAGTTAAATGGTGCAAGGTGATGCATGGGAAGAAACAAGGTGGGTTAGGCATCAGGAATTTGAAATGGCAGAGTTAAGCACTCAAATTGAAGTTGCTGTGGAGATATTCTCAGTAACCTCAAGCTTATTGGGTGGGCATAATAAGAGCTAGATATGATGGGGGATAACAAAGGAAGTAAACTCCCTTTGTTGAGATCCATAAGAACACTTTAGCTTCTGATGAAGGCTCACACCTCCTCCACTAGGGTAGTTAATGGTTGCAGAACATCTTTCTGGGAGGACTAATGGCTTGCTAATTCTTGTCTGGAAAATCTCTCTCCAAACATTTATGGCCTGGTTCTACGTAAAGAGAAAACAGTAGAAGGAGCATGGTCAACACAAGTATGGAACTTCCCGTTCAAAAGAAACCTAAATGATTGGGAAGTGGATACATTAGTTGTGCTCCAAAGGTTTGAGCCTATTACAAGACTCACCTAGGCCCTTGTAGGAGAGGAGTGTTCCTTGCTGACCCTTGCAATTACAAAATCCACATCTAAATTAGACCTTTTGGAAGAGAAGGAGAAAAATCCATAAAAGGAATTGCCCTAGTAAACATTATAAATGACCCAGTTTAGAAAGAAAATAGTAATGAAATACAACCTATTCTTCACACCTATATTTCGTTTACGAGCAACTAGATTAGGTTATTTTTTTCCTTTAAAATATACAACCTTATCTAGTTGCTTGTAAAAGAATATAGGTGTGAAGAACGTGACTGATTGGAGTAGTGATCGCAAAAGTGTGCTGTAGGTGAGACGACTGGAATGACTGGTGGTAACAGCGGCTTCAAGAGCCAATGGACAGAGAGAAACCAAATGTAGAAGCAGCGACCTTGAGATTGAAGTGAAGAGATTTTACAAAGAAACGAGAAAAAAACATTTTGGTCTTAACTTATCCAACTCTAATGGGCTATTCGTTGGTGTTTGGGAAAAATAACTAATTGGCTCTTAAGAGATGAAGAAACTACTTAATGGAGGCTCATCTTTATTGTACAAATTTTTCATAAGATTTTCTTTTCACTTAAAAACTAATGTCGGACATTCAACTTTTGTACAAATAATACGTGAAAATGTTTGACTAAAAATCAGTATTTTGATGAAGAATGATTTTATACTATTGCAGTTATTTTGCCTTGACAAGAAAATGGTTATAATTTCATCTTATAATAGGAAATTTATATTATATTTCCTTATACGTTCTAATTTTTTTTGGAATTTTCTAAAACATTTATGTAATTTATGTTTACAAGCAACAACAACAAAAACAATGTCAACATTACCTTATCAAAAGTATATTAATATGTTAAATATTCATTGGGTTTATGTCCCACATCTTGGGAACTTAATTTTGTATAAATGAAGCACAAAGATTGTGCCAGAAATTACATACAGAGCAGCTCCTTTACAATTACTGTAGGGAGCTGAGAAAATCTATCATCCGATCTATTGTATTGACATCTTCTAGTTTACACCAAATACCTAAAAGGGAAATACATCTGTATTACAGTGTAAATATTCTCATATTTAATCTCAAAACATCTTTGGTTCCTCTCCTTCCAATCAGCCACCAAACACATGCAGGAAAGGTCTGCCATATCTTCCGCTTCCCCTTCCCTATGCCCTTTCCAGTTCAGCAGTGTGGCAGTTGTTTAATGGTTCTCAGCATAACCCAACTAACTTTGAAGAGATTAAAGAATAGGTTCTATATCTTAGTCGCAAAGCTATAGTGCAGAAATAAGTGATTAGTTTCATGTTTGTTCTTTTTGCACAGCAGGCATCTGCTACAGTGTAAAGTAAAATTCTTGGGAACTACGCCTCATACAATGTAAAGTAAAGTGGTTGGCCTTGCGCCTCTTGCTATGTTGCTCGACTCTTCAAAAAATTCCATGGGTGTGTGTCCGATTCTCCAAAAGCAGTGTATTATTGGAGAATCAGTCACGGGTGCGTCATCGAAAGTGAAGAGTCCGCACAACTTAGGCCTCTTGCACCTCCACTTTTTAAAACATTGATTAGGTCATAAGGATAAAATGTATCTTATTTCGGGTAAGCGTTTTAAGCTATGTTGCTCGGACTCTTCAAAAATGCCAATGGGTGCGTGTCGGATTTGCCAAAAGTAGTGTATTTTTGAAGAATCCGAGACGGGTGCGGCATCAAAAGTGAAGAGTCCGCGCAACTAAGGTTTTAAGTATGCCACCAAGCTCTCCTCCATTAATAAGCGGAAGGGGTTGATTCCTTGGAATGCAAATGTCAGCATTCAGTTTTTTTTTTAATCGGCATTCAGTTAACTAGCCATGAATATGGTTCTTTGTTCTCTTTTTCCCTTCTTCATTTAAATGAGCATATGAACTTGTAATTTTATCTTCTGGGATCTGCTGCCTGATTTAGTGCAAAATGACTTGGTGAATCTTGTCATTTGCCGAAGTTAATGACTGCAGATCTTCATCATTATTATACTCCCTCTCCCTCGGTTTCAAAAATAATGGCCTAGTTTCATTTTTAGTTTGTTTAAAAAGAATGACCCCTTTCCTTTTTTGGTAACACTTTAACTTCAACTTTCCACGTGGCATGTTTAAGGCCACAAGATTAAAGGGCATTTTGGTACATTTGACATAACTTTCATTTAGAACCACAAGTTTAAAAAGTCTTCTTTCTTTTCTTAAACTCCGTTCCAAGTCAAACTAGGCCATTCTTTTTGAAACGGGGGGAGTAGCATTCTAGAATTAATTAGCACAACTGTCCATCCTGCACTCTATAAAACAAACTTTGTAGTGTAGTCATGGTTTGTTATATAGTGCAAGTATATACCAAAGATAAAGAAGAATTTAGAAAGAAAAGCAATCTCTTGAAAAGAAAATTGACTTTTCGCTATCTTCAGGGGCGGACCCACCCTATGTCAAGGAGGTGTCAACCGACACTGCTTTGTTGACTTATAATTTTTTGTATTATATATATATAAATAATCTGAAAAGAACCGAATATAACTAGAAATAACATAAATGACACTGCTTGAAAAATGAGCTTCCTTGGTTTGGCACATGGCTAGTGTAGTGGTGCTCCCAAGTTCAAACCTCAGCAAGCGCAGCTTTGTGTTTGATTTTTGGGCCTTTTCAATAACTTTTGCCTGTGATAAACGTAAATGTTGTTAAGGAGTTTCGAATCTCCAACCTCCAACCTCCAATTCCTAGTTAAATTAGGATAAAATAGACTAGTTGAACTAGAATTCAATTTGTGTAGTAATTTACTTGATTTATGTTTTATTATTACACTTTAAATAGTTTTTATTAATTTAATGTTGTTATATCAATTTTCATTTGTTTATTTTTTCAAATATCGCTACTGCCTACAAAAAATCTTGTGTACGACATTGGCTATATTCTAAATGTGTTAACATTCTTGTACCATAGGTCCTAAAAGGCAACGGCGAAGGACGAAGACAAAAAGGTACAAAATGGAGGAAAGATTGAATCCATGGAGACGCATCTTAAATGAAAACAGGAAGTATGAACAATCCAAGATGGGGATAAAGCATGAAGCTAGCATAGATGCAAATTTGGAAGCCCCAAGGTATGAGAATTCAAGTTTAGAAATAAAGCGTGAGACATCCAGTCCGGAGGAAATGACTGAACTTCCAAACCTTAGCATGGTTAGTAAGGTAAAGGCTGAGCAGTTTAATGTAGATAATCCAGAAGAAATGATGGCTGCAACTCTTAGAGAAAATGCAGAAATGATCACTGCGATAACTGAAGGAAATACAATGGATGATAGAGATTGCAGTCTTGCTGATTTGAACAATTTTGATGCTGGTCGTGTTCATTTGATCAGAAGTCAAGGCAACCAACTTATCGATTGCCTCGGAAAAATTTCCGACACCCTTATTCAGCTTTGTGATGCAATTCACAAAAAATAACTAACCTTAATAGTTTAGATTTTCAATTATGGCATGCTTTGTAATGTGACGACTAATCATCACTGCTTTTACTTATATCTTTGTCAATGTAATGACGAGGTAACCAGGATTGTCAAGGATCACAGGAAGTTTTGAAATGGTTAAATTTTCTCTATGATGCAAGAAATGCAAGGTGTTCTTTTATTGCATTAGAGACACGACAGGGTGCTGTCCCCCCCCCCCCCTCCCCCCCTGTTTACCTTCATCAATTTCTGTGTTCATCGATTGTTAAACATAGCTGTATCACCCTCTCACCATGTCCTCTCAATTTCAGTGGTCTTCTGTTGCAGTTGAAGGTAAAAGGAGTATCGCCAAAAAGAAACTAGAATATGGTCTCTGCACTTTAATTCCTTGTCGTAGTTTATCTGACAGGTCCAATTAAAAGTTGTCAAACTGATACAAAGCTCTCAATTATGAAGAAGCTGCAATGTTAGAAGATGAAGATTGCTGGGATAGACTTTGAAGGACAGAGAGGTTTGTACTTGTCAAATACCCTCCCTTTCATTTTATATGTTGTTTGACTGGACTGAAGTTAAGAAAGTAAAAAAATATCTCTTTACACAGAGCAATTGGTACTCGTGATCTTAAATGTGCAAATAACATTTCTATAACTATTAAGAGCAGGTTATTAAGGGTCAAAAGAGAAGTTTAAATTTAATGAATTTCCAAATATAGAAATGTGTTACTATATTCTTTTTGGAACAAACTAAAAAGAAGAAAAGTGCTAATATAAAATGAAACAGAGTAGCTAGTTTCCACGGTATGTACCAGACATGCTTTCTAAAGTATATAGTACTCCCTTTGTATTAATTTATGTGTCTTACTTTTTTTTTTAAAAGTTTATTTAAGAAAAATGTCTCTTTCTATATTAGTAAGTTCTTAACTCCCAACATTCTCATTTTATCCTTGACACTCTGTTGTAGAAATGACATGGCATGTTTAAGACCACAGATTGAAACGGCTATTTTGGTATGTTAAACATACATTTAGCTCAAGACTTCAAGAGTCAAAAGTTTTCTTTATGCTCTTAAATTTTGTATTCATCTAAGACAAATAAATTGAAACGACGGGAGTAAATACCAACTACATAAAACAAACAATTATGTTGTTTAGTCATCTGTTTCAACAACAACCACATACCCAGTGTGATCCCACAATATTAAGAACCCTATATTTTCTCTTGAAGCCAAAATTGCATAGTTTTCTATAAATTTTGGATGAACGTCTAAGTGAGTATTGATCATGTAATATGCAAAAGTAAAATTGATTGGTATTCATTCAAGTCTTTCAAATATTCCCTTCGGCCAATAATAGTTGTCCACTATACTATTTTGAGATGTCCAACAATAATTGTCCACTTTATGAAATCAATAGATAAATTTACACTTAGTTCCTAATTTACCCTTGTCATTAATTATAGTCATTTCTCTATTACATTTTTCAAGACATTGTATTTATTATATTCAAAGGGTGATATAGTAAAATTACCCTTCTATTTATAGTTTCTTAAGAAATGTGCAAAGTCAATAATTGACAATTATTGTTGGACAGATGGAGTAATATCTTTCACACCTATAATGTTAGTGTGAACATGAAAAATTTACCAACCATTTGTTTCTTCCATTAGTGTTACTAAATTTGACCTTGGACTTGCTCTATGGACTGCTGACTGGAGAATGCATTGCCCTGAGTAGACATGGAATTGCTGCCATAATGGTTCAAGTCACATACTTTAGAGAAGCTGTGGAACAGGTTTCTTGTTACAATAGCACTATTGCAACTATTCTTTGCCGTACAATACCTTTCAAATTTAAATTCTGTATTCATCTTTTCTAGCGGACAATCTCTGAAACCCAAGGGGGTTTGAATTGAATTTTTTCTTGTGATCACTGTCGACTTGGCTGCAGGTTAGTAATAGTAAAGCAACAATAGATAATTAATAAAACCAAAGTACAGAGCTAGAGAATTTTATCCCAGTTCGGATCACCAATGTTGTGCCTTGTCCAGTCCCCTTGGGTTGCAATGGTTTCCTTTAGAACTTTGAGTAGTCTTGTGTTAAAGTCTTGTTGATAACTTCTGATCTGGACATACCCAAATTTGCTTTCTTGGCTATAACCTCTACTTGTATAACTCATGCTGATCTCTCTTTTACTTGTATGCTCATTGACAATTTCTTAACGAATACAGTGTTTAATGCAAGACAAAAGAGTGACTAGTATTACAGTTCAAGTGAAGTTGTATCAGTCGATCTTGTGAACTTCTCCTTCTTATGATGTTCCTAAATGCGTGTCTCCTTTACATGTGCTCCTTGATTTGATTTCTCTTGATTTGATTGATTGACAGTAGAAGACTGAGTGATCTTCTTTCCTTAGGTAATCACATCATTTCTATTTTGGCTCTAGTAAGGATAACCCAAAGAATTTTGTCTTCAATCAAGGGTGTAGATAGGATCCTTGATTGGAAGTATATGTCTGTATAAGATACGTCCATATGTATCAATTTCTTTTGTTGATGCTGCGCATATATGATTTTCTTGATTGTTGGTTGCTGCCTTCCATTGATTGGGCTATCTTTGACAATCTTCTAGGATTGTGTCTTTTTCTTTATGTCCGTGTTGTCTCATCGTCTGGGGATGATTTCCTTTTCTGAGCAGCATGCTTCTTTTTTCTTTGATCCTACATTGTTTAGTTATTAGACGTTATCTCCATTAAAATGGAATATAACTAACAATCCTTTTGATGATGACAATCAAAAGAGGATTTAGAGACAATTCCACTTCCCTGTATGGTGTGCTCCCCCTCTGGGTGTGCTGGAGTCGGAGTTGAGTTGCTCCCCCCCAATGTGTGTTGGAGTTGAGTTGACTCTGATCTGATACTTCCCCCCTTATTGACATTATCAAAAAGAAAAAGAGGGTAAGAGTAGACCAGGTATAGTGCAAAAGAACCATCCATCCAGACATAACAATAGAGAGTATGCAAAACATTCATGCAAACAATAGAAAATAAAACATTCATGCAAAATAAAAGTAGGGGGTCAGAACCCTCAGGGGTTGGCCTGCTGGTAATTGACTTGAGCCTTGGGGTTTGCTCCCTTTCAAGGTCTCAAGTTCGAAACCCACTGGGTGCAAACAATTTCTGAGGGCCATCGGACTGGGTAAAACCTGAATTAACCGTGGTGCACTTGCGGGAAACTCCTTGCCGAGGGCCTGTGCACCCCCGGGATTAGTCGGGGCTCAAAGAGACTCGGACACCCGGTGCAAATCAAAAAAATAAAAGTAGGGGGTCAGACATCCCCATTACAGAGCATATTCAAGAAGGGGCAAAGCGGCCCCGGAGAACATGAAGTTTCAAAAATGGCAAACAGAGGAGTTTAACGACAGGCAAGATAGTAACAGAGAGTGTTGATGATCCGCTCAGAAAAAAAGAGTAGTAGGTGCGTTCAGTGTCACGAGCAAGGTTGGAGTAGGAGGTCTAGATGGAGACTGCAAGAGTGGTCTGGGAAGAGTAAACTTTCTTCTGAAGAGAGTCAACTCGATTGATCAATTTATTGACAGTCTTCACTTCAGCTGTCTTGAGGCTCTCCAGAGCCAGTCACAACTTTCCGACATCAGTTCCTGTGTCCTTGGTATGTTTGCTATGCTGAAGTATCTAGTCCACTAACTCCTTTATCTCCCACACCCTGTCTTCTACCACCAAGAGTCAACTGCTGATATCAATTGTCTCGTTAAACAAGTCACTGACTGATTTTGCCGAGTTCTTTGCTGGTTTGGATTAGTCCACCTTAGCCTTAACGAACCCCTTCTTTGACCACTTCTCATCAGTGAGCACATACCCCATGTTACCAACTGCACAGGTATTGTAGGTGGACACCTCAAAAGGAATGTAGTCTGAGAGATCGACTAGAGAGGCTTCCAAAATTCTGGAAATGATAACTCCATAGGGAAAGCTAGCATGAGACTCTATTTTAGTAGCACTTTCGATCATGTATTCACGAAATCATTTAGCCCAAATTGATCTTGTACCTTTTCAATAAGCAGTAGAGAACAATAACATCTCTGGAGGAGAGACTATTGAGAGCTACTTTGCGAGGAATCAGAGTGGTAGCAATAATGTGGGCCAAAATTCTGCTCTCGAAGTACAGTGTGGAGGGACCAAAATCAGACAGATTTGATCCTGGTTCAGCCACAACAACCTTTGCTTCATCTAGAGAAACCTCAAAGTCCTCCGGCCAAGTACCATTCATAAGGGGAATAGCACCCGAAAACTTAGTTCTAAAACATGATCAAATATAAAGTCATTTATGATAATTAGATTTCCCAAAACCAGAGTTTCAATGTGACCACTATCCTTAGACACACCAAGATTGGCGTAGAATAGACGAACAAACTCCTCATACTCCTTGAGACCACAAAGTTTAAGTAAAACAGTAAGCTTTTGAGATTTGAAGGAGGTCTTTACAGGGCAATGAGATTCTTTCGAGTGTTCCAAATCTCAAAAGCTTACTAATTTTCTTCAACTTTGTGTTCTTAAAGTGTATGAAGAGCATGTTCATCTATTCTACGCCAATCTTTGTGTTTCTAAGGATAGTGGTCAACTTAAAACTCTGGTTTTGAGAAATTGAATATCATAAATGACTTTCTATTTGATCATGTTTTTGGAACTAAGTTTTCAGGGGTTGTTCCCTTCATGAATGGTACTTGGCCCGAGGTCTTCGAGAATTCTCTAGATGAAGCAAAGTTTGTTGTGGCTGAAACCAGGATCAGATCCATCTGATTTTGGTCCCTCCAAATTGTGCTTTGAGAATAGAATTCTGGCTCACATTACTGCTACCACTCTGATTCCTCGCAAAGAATCTCTAAATATTCTCTCCTCCAGAGATGGTTTTGTTCTCTACTGCTTATTGAAAAGGTGCGAGATCAATTGGGCTGAATCTCTTCGTGAATACATGATCAAAAGTGCTGCTGAAACTGAGTCTCATACTAGTCTTCCCTATTGACTCATCATTTCCAGAATTTTGGAAGCCTCTCTAGTCGATCTCTTAGACTACACTCTTGTTGAGATGTTCTCCTCCACCTACGATACCCATGCATTTGGTAACATGGGGTATGTGCTCACTGATGACAAGTGGTTAAAGAAGGGGTCTGTCAACGCCAAGGTGGACCAACCCAAACCAGCAAACTTAGTCAGTGACTTGTTCAATGAGACAATGGATATCAGGGGTCGACTCTTGGTGGTAGAAGACGGTGGACATGATACTTCAGCAGAGCAAGAACTGATGTCGGAAGCTACGACTGGCTCAAGATAGCTGGAGTGAAACTGATCAGTCGAGTCGACTCTCTTTAGAAGGAAGTTGACTCTTGCCGTCTCCGTCCAGACCTCCTAGTCACTCTTCTGCCTTGCATTAAACATTGTATTCGTTAAGAATTTGTTAGAGAGATTAGTGTGAGTTATACAAGTAGAGGTTGTAGTCAAGAAAGCAGATCTGGGTCTGTCCAGATCAGAAGTTATCAACAAGACTAATAAACGCTCTAAAGGAAACCTTTGCAACCTAAGGGGACTGGACTAGACACCACATTGGTGATCCGAACCAGGATAAGACTCTCTGTCTCTATACTTTGATTTTATTAATGATCTATTATTTCTTTATTATTACTAATATGTAGCCAACTCGATTAGTTCACAGAAATAGTCAACTACCAGACCACGAAATTTTTTCAATTGGTATCAAAGCAAGTCTCACCTATCTGAAGTGTTTAACCAAATTGAGAAAAGATCAATGGCAAACTACCAAATTCTTGGTGCAATCATGAAAGACAGGCACTCCTCTAATCGACCTCCTTACTTCAATTGTCAACACTACTCTCACTGGAAAAACAAATTTAGTATCTTTGTTCAATTAAATGATTTTCACTGCAGTTAACGGAGCAAAATACGACAAAATTTCTCTGTGTGAAACTGCAAAGGAAATGTGGAAGGATGTAGATAGGATCCTTGATTGGAAGTATATGTCTGTATCAGATACATCCATATGTATCAATTGTTGATTGCTGATTTCTCTCCTTCTGCGGATGCTGTGCATTTCCGATTTCCTTGATTGTTGGTTGCTGACTTTCACATTTCTGCTTTCCTTGATTGTTGGTTGCTGACTACAACTGCTTTGACTATCTTCTTCTAGGATTGTGTCTTTTTCTTTATGCTTGCGCTGTCCAGTCGTCTGGGATGATTTCCTTTTCTGGGCAGTGTGCTTCCTTATTCTTTGATCCTATATTGTTTAGTTATTAGATGTTGTCATCATTAAAATGAAATATATGCTAACAATCTCAACTACTAGTTATCGACCTCCCAAACTACCGAAAGTACTTTTTCTTTATCAGCAACTTTAGTCTGAGCCCAGCTGTTGCTGCACCATTCATTAAACAAGAAAGAAATAGCCGTTTATCACATGATTATATTTTTGTTCTCTTCATGTCATTAACAAGTTGTCGAGATTAACAAAGAATTTTTTCACTGTGTTGGTCACTATGCAGCTAATGTCTAATGGTCTGCAGTCTGCACTTTTCAATTTTTGTCAATATGAATGTTTTGCCTTCATACTAACAAAGTAATGCATAGTGCAATCCTTTAACTTGTTAAGTTAATAATTGTGTTTGTTATCAGAAAACCAAAGATAAAAAAACATATACGAAATGCCCAATTTTCCTTGTTTTTGTGGCTCTTCCATTTGGGATTCATCTTAACAAGGGAAAGCTGAAAGATGTAAATGAATTTAGGCAAAACCTTTTGGAAACTCTTAATTGAGGGATAGTTGAATAGTAAATAGTAAATTATTAGGAGTTAAACTGTATATAGGAGTCTCTGTGTATGTATTATTTTCTTTTATTATAATATATTATATATGGACACATAATTAGATCTGTAGAGGAAGATACTACATATATTTTCTTCTCCAATTCTTGTTTTTATATAGAATCAGAGCCAATCTATCCTTGTTAGTAATTGTTATATATTGTGTTCCCCAATGTTGAACGATGTGTTTGTTTTGTCCTTATGTCTATTGAACATTTTTTTGTCTAAAAGTTAATTTTTGGGGTTGAGTTAACTCTGTGTCTGTTTCTCCGCTTGGATGATGCCAAATTGTATGAATAAGATCAAACTGGCAAACAAGTATATTGTCTCTCTCTTTATATACTCATTTTTCATCTTCGAACACCATCATATTCTCTCTCGCTCTTATTTAACCACATCTAATGTGATTCAACAACGATGGCTTCTTCAGCGAGAAACCATCCGTTAGCGATCACTCTCCTCATATTAACTTGTCTGACAACTTCATCTTCCAGCCAAGAACCTGAAGCCATTCTCCTCCTCAAGTTCAAGTCTTCACTCACAAACACCACCTCACTTAGCAACTGGGATCCCTTGGTGCAGCTTTGCAATGGCAACGTTTCGAATTGGAACGGATTGCTTTGCTTCCACGGAGAATTCTTCGGTCTCCGTCTTGAATCCATGGGATTATCAGGGAATCTCGATATCCACACACTTTCCCAATTAACTTCTTTACGTACTATAAGTGTTATGAACAATAACTTTGAAGGGTCATTTCCGAACGTGAGGAAACTTACAGGACTGAGAAGTTTGTTCTTTTCAAATAACCATTTCTCTGGTGAGTTGCCAGATGATATTTTCACAGGAATGTTGTTCATGAGGAAGATTTTAATGGCGAATAATGACTTTACTGGCAAGATTCCAACGTCGTTATTGGGAATTCCAAAACTTGTTGAGCTGCAGGTACAAGATAATCAGTTTGATGGTAGAATACCGGCATTTGCTCAACAGGATTTACGAGTAAACGTTGCAAATAATAGACTTGAAGGTCCAATACCACCTCAACTTAGCAGCCAAAGTGCAAGCTCATTTGAAGGTCAGTATTCCTTGAAGAAAAATGTTCTTGGTTATATTTTATAGGTTTCTTTGAAAAAAGAAGCATATAATCAATGGGTTTAACTGAATCCACCGTTTTTACATGCAATATATATAATAATTGTGAAAAATCATTACAATTTTGTTTTCGTTCCATTTTATGTGAGGTGGTACTATTTGTGGGGATTTTGAATCATTAGCTATGTTAACTTGTACTTTTTGAATAGTCTTCAAATAAATAAATTTTACTTCAAATTTTTTGAAGAATGTATACTCGAATTCATAGTCAAAACTCAAAGTTAAGTGTTCTAATCTTGGTATTCTGAATTCCTTCGCATAAATTCCGACGAGAGAGTAACATAGTAAATTTGGATCATATACTTTTAAAAGTGTAATGGTTTTTATTAGTGATAGGAACTTAAATATAACGTTGAATTCATTTATTTAAATTCCTAAATCGCCTTAGAACAAAGTATTTGTAGAATGCATAGAAATCATGAGCATGCATATGCTCCAAATACTTTTTAATTTTAGTTAAAATAAACATACATATAATTTTTTTTATTGTGTTCACTTTTTGTATGGATGAAACAGGAAATTTGGGCCTATGTGGGAAGCCGATGCCACCATGTCCACCTTCAAAGTAGAAGAAAGGAAATAATGAAATATAGAGTCAGTCGAAGCGTGCGAAAGCTGGCTCAGACACCATAGTTATTTAAAAAAAATGTTGTTGAAATCTAGTTGAGTAATGGAAAATACAAAGTATATGTTATTTTGTTTTCCTAGTCATTGAATAATAGAATTACGAAGGTAAAATATATGTGTCCGTCTGATATTAATTTTTACTTAGTAAAATTATATTACTTAGTTTAATGTAAATATGCGATTGAGAAATATTTACCATGTTATAATCAAATCTATTTCACTCTGAATTGTAATCACGTTTAGAACCAACAAGTTTTCACCAATTAACAATTACTTGCCAAATTTAATTGTAGAAAAATTCAAGACATTATTTTATTTTTCACAGAATTAAAATGAGAAGTTACACTCCATTTTTTTTTAATAAATTTATCTTTTTAACATTGGACTATAGTACTCCCTTCCTACTTTTACTTATTTTTATACTAAAATAAATGTTTATTTTTATTTATTTAATTTAGAAAATCAAAAGATAATTTATCACTTAAATTCTAATTTACCCTTTATTATTAATTATAGTTACATTAAAAAATTTTTTTTATTAAATTTAAATAAATATAGTAAAATTGTCATTTTATTTATTATTTCTTCAAATCAATATTGTCCAACTAAAAATTATAGACTTTGCAACATTTGTCATTTGGTGTTTGGCCTTCCTAATTAACAAGAAAAAGCTGAAAGAGAACAAGCAGAAACGTGTAAATGAATAATTTGCCGAAAACTTTTGGAGATCTCTAGGATATGTTTGGTACGGAGAAAAATATTTTATTGAAAAATGCTTTTCAATTTTGGTTGGTCATAGGATTTCTCTTGGAAAAAAAGGATATATTTTCAAGTTCATTGTCTGCATTTCACTCATCCAATTAGTGGCGGACGCATGATTCTTATGAATGAATAACAATAATGGTTATAATGAGAAAATAAAAAAATAATTATAAAGCCAATAGAGCATCATCCAAACTCAATACCCCAACTCTCACTCATTGACCATTCCACGGTCGAATTAGCCACCACCCTATCTCACCCACTATAGTTCTTGAAATTATAATCACACAAAGAAAGAACGAAAAAGAAAAAAGTAATTCAAGCTCAAATTTAAAAAAACGCGTGACATAGAATTTAAAATATATAAAATATTTAACTTCTATACATTGATAACACAATCTTTTTTCTTAGCCTATTTGTCACGCCCCAAACTCGAGGGACGCAACTGGCTCCTAATGCCAAAACTCAAGCCCGAGCCGACCCTGCTGAACCATTTGCTACTAGCGCATGGCAGCCACACGCAATCAAGAAATCAAACAAGTATATCTCGGCTTAAAACTAAGTCATCGGCCGGCAAGGCCCCTGTCAACTGATCT
>JAJOOE010001779.1:0-53744 GCA_036250405.1 Solanum raphanifolium
CGCCTGTTTATATTGTTATTTGCCTACTCTTGTTTAGTTTCTACCCTCAGACCCATTACTTGTTGTTCCGGGTTACGGGTTGGCTTACCTACTGGTGGGTTATAGTAGGTGCCATCATGACTTGAGAAATCGGGTCGTGACAGTGCCTTTATCCATCTTCTCTGATCCTGGTACTTAGTTCACTTCTCAGTTTTGGAAATCTTTCCAAAAGGGTCTAGGTACTCGTGTTAAGATTAGTACTACCTTTCATCCACAAACCGATGGACAAGTGGAGAGTACTATTCAAACATTGGAAGGTATGTTGAAAGCTTTTCTGATAGACTTCAAGGGTATTTGGGATGATCATTTGCCTTTGATTGAGTTTGCATTTAACTATAGTTATCAGTCGATTTGGTATGGCTCCATTTGAGGCCTTGTTTGGTAGGAGGTGTAGATCTCATATATGTTGGTTTTAAGTGGATGAAGTTGCCCTAATAGGTCACGACTTGGTACATGAGGCTATAGAGAAAGTTTGATTTATTAGAGAAATGTTGAAAATGGCTCAAAGTCGGCAAAAGTCCTATGCTATTTTTAGGAGGAGATATCTTGAGTTTGATGTGAATGATTGGGTTTACTTAAGAATTTCACCCATGAAGGGTGTAATGAGGTTCGGTAAGAAAGGGAAGCTTAGACCCCATTATGTAGGCCCATATCAGATTTTGAGGCATATGGGTAAGGTTGTTTATGAACTTGAATTGCCTAATGAATTGGCATCGGTGCATCCAGTTTTCCATGTCTCTCTGTTGAAGAAATGTGTTGGTGATCTGACATCTATAGTTCTCTTAGAAGGTTTGGTAGTTGAGGAGAATCTTTCATATAAAGAAGTTCCGGTTGAGATTTTAGACCGGCAAGTTATGAAGTATAGAAACAAAGAAGTTTCTTCCGTAAAAGTCTTGTTGAGGAACAACTTAGTTGAGGGTACTACTTGGGAGGTTGAGGCCAATATGATTTCCTGATATCCTCATCTATCTTCTACTCCTACTCTAGCTTGAGGTATCGAGTCCCTTATGGTTTACTCATTTGGTGTCATATGTCTTAGATATTCCCTTGATTTCCTAATTTATGCATGTTCATGAAAAGCTTAAGTTTTGAGACAATGAGTTAACTTGATTGATTTCAACGTGTTTATGTGCTTGTGAGTATGAGATGCATATAGACTTCATGATATTATATTTTGAGCATTCTTTAACTTGGAGTTGATGTTTCCTCATCGAATATGTGCATTGATGTGATTGCATTTCATGTTGGGCTATTAGGTTTAAGTTCCTACCCTCCTTATGATGTATTTAATCTCATTCGAGGATGAATCATCCTAAGGGGGAGATAATGTAACACCTCAGATTCAAAAAGATAGGAAAATTCAGTTTTTCAAAAAACTGGTGCGAGTTCCAAAGGAAGCGTTCCACGACTCATGCAATGACCCACGGACCGTAGATGGGGGTCCATGGGTGTCCTTTTAACTTTCTTCACAATATCAAGTTTTCTATAATTTTCAACGGTTCACCAAGAGGGTCCGTCGTCCAATGCACGAGTCGTAGATAGGTCTCGCAGGTGAGTCCCAGACTTGGTTGAATTTGGGATCAAAGATGGTGACCTACGACCGTGGTCCACGGTCCATCGTTAGACCCATGGTCTGTAGGTGGATGTCATCGATTGGGGTCCTTTGATGGGTGTCTTTGATCTCGACCACGACTGACCAGTACGGTTCATGGTTGGACTTATAACCATAGGTGGAGATCGACAATTATTTTAAGGGCTTTTTTATCCTTTCCGCAAATTTACTTAATTTATTACCATGTTGTTGAACCCTCTTTTAGAACTACTATATAAATGTTTCAACCCAAAAATTTACTCAATTGAAATTATTCTCTCAAATATTTCTCTCTCTAGAAGTTGAAGAAGTAGAGTTCAACCTAGGGTTTCAAGCCAAGTCTCCAATTCCTCCATTGAACATAACCAATTGGCATTGAGATATGATAGTTTTTATCCATGGATCCCTTCCATTCATGGAATTCCCAAATTTTCCTATTTTTAAAAGTTAGAAATCCCCAATTGAGTTAGGGTTTTGTTCTATGTTCTAAGTTCTCTTGATTATTGATTTAATTGATTGGATTATGATCTCTTATGCATAAATCGCTAGCTGAAATTCTATGGTTATATGATGATTCCCCATGAACCCATGTAATTCCCATGTTTTCCAAGTTATGATGATATGATGTGGGTTTTGAATTATGAAAGAATAGATTATGAAATTTTGCATGTTCTTATGGAATTTATGTAAGTGTTTTAAGGATGCTTTGAGAGTGAAGCATCAATGATGATGATTGTTGTTGTGTTGTTGAAAGGATTTCTCATATACACATGAAACTGTGATTGTGAATTTTCTCACATATTAAGGGTTCCTAAGGTTGAAAGGCTTTTCTCACCTAAAATAGACCATTAATGATTAAGGAATTACGCTAATGTAGAGGCAAGAGGCGATTACTCATGCTCTCTATTGAATTAAAAGAGACGATAACCCATTTCATATGATGTAAGCACAAGATGCCATTACACATGTTCCTTTAAGAGCTAAGATGAATAGGATTAGGAACTATTCCGTGGAAGTTAAGCTTAGTACCGAGTGGACAAGAGGCGATTATCCAAGTCCCATAAACTATGTGCCAACATAGGATTGTCTAGATAGACATTATCTAGTGAATTCATAATAACTAGAATTTAATGGTCCTTGCCTTGGCAAATAGGACAACCCCTTTTCGATGTGGGACACAACAGATTGCATGTTGATAGCTTGCATGGTCTTATATGTCTGTAAAGGCTACTTCCCACAAGCAAGCTATGATGTACTAAGGTTACTTAGAGAAGTATCATAAGTATGATTTAAGATGATGTTCACTTACATTGATTATATTTTATGACTTATGTCTTCTAACTCACAAGATTGATGTTTTAGCTTGACCATTGCATACTCATAAAAATGTCTCGTTTTAGCATGTTTTAAATGTTTTATGCATGGCTATCATACTTGGTACATATTTTGTACTAATGCATACTCTTGCCTATGTTTTCCCAAATATAGGGTCTGATGGTCAGGGTTCCCAATTTTGTGGCTAGAGGTTGATTTGAGAGATTTCTGAGCTTCGGTGAGTCGTCATGCTTTGAGGATGGATTTTCATTGTTTTCATTTTTCTTTCTTACTTTCCATTTTGGACATCATAAATGGGCTAGACCCAATTTCATTCTTATGTACTAGATGGCTTTGACAAGGTGTTTAGATTTCCGCTTTTCTTTATAAAACTTTGATATCTTGAAACTGTCTTCTAAATCTACTTATTATATTATCTTCTATTATGAAATCTAAGTTCCTTGTATGGGGCCTCTCGGGGTCATGTACGCCATGTTATGCCTAGGGGCTTCCTTGGGTTGTGACTGATCACTAAAACCGATGCCCAACTGAGGGGATTATAGACCTACGTGGGCACGTAGTTCTTGACTTTGAGGGTATGTTGAACCTTAGTCCAACTGGGTTCTAAGTCTACTCCCAACTGAATATCAATGATGTAAAAATGCACGAAATATTGAATAGCTCAAAATGGAAATGCTAACTAAGAATGCAATATTTATATATTGAGAATATAGCATTCGAAATTTCAAGCATGATTTTCCACCTAATTGGCCTAGCAATTATAAATCATGAACTAGGTTAAATTAACACAAGCTAGGGTTCTAAGTGCTATAAATGGAAGTATACTAAATCATCAAGAAAAAAGTTATTTAGATCAAAGGAAGCATAATTGCAATAAATCTTGAAAATGTAAAAACCCTAGGTCTGAACATATTATGAGAATCTGAAGAACTAACTGAATTCTAGGGACCTAATAGGTGAAAGGAACCCACTAGTGAAATCCCACATCTCTGATGATGAAATCTACGGAGAAATCCTTAGCATTTTGGGGATGAACTTTGAAGAACACTCTTGCTTGTTATTGGGAGAAGCGGTCAACTTTTTCCTTCGCTTTTCTCTCTTAATTGGGTGGTTTTTTTTTTTAGGGAATAAGGGTTCTTGGTAGTTTTTGACTAGTTTACTAAGCTTAGACTGAGTAAAATGACGTAGTTAAAGAATTAAACAATTTAGTTTAAGTACCAAATGCATAGGGGAAAAGACCAATGTGACCCTGACTTAAATGCTACCGAAGTGGCTTCAAGATAGGCTTCACGGGCCGTCATGATTACTAAGGCCCATCTATCATCAGGTAAAGAAGCCTTTCTTGACAAGGCTTCACTAAAATGAGCATAACTCTTTACTCCGAGCTTGGAATTAGGCAAACACGTTGACCCCCTCTGTTGTTTGCCCTTCTCTCTTGTTTAATCTTAGTTTTAATTTTTTAGGTGTTACATTTATGTCTAAGGGGTAGCCTCGGGGAATGACACCATGAGACTACATTACTATTGTCTTAATAAAGCCTCTACTATGAAAATATAAATCTGCCCGGATATGGTCCCCATCTACCTCAAAACAAAAACAACATAAGGAAAAGAGTTTGACTATTTGAAATAACGGAGTCCTCAAATTAGAAGGGTTCACCAAAAGCTAATTGGGAGTGTTGCAACCTCACTAGCCATGAATCTGTGTACGAACACTGGAATCTACATTATAAAAGGATGTAGTGTAGAGAAATGTATGTACCAATATGTAGAATGTACTGAGTAAGTAAGGGAGAACATTAGCATAATCATTTAAAGAATCATTAACAATACAGTGGAATAAGATTTACATGATCGTATGAATAGAAAAGAGCTAACAAGGAAGGTAGTTGGAGTCCCTAAATAAGTATCATAAAAATCTCTTTTAGAAGTACATATACATATAGTTGAGTCTTTTCAATAACTTGCATAATCATACACATAAAATAACATATTTATAAGGAACTGTATAGTCTTAAAACATATCATAAAATTAATATTTAGAGAGTTTCTTATAATCGACATATGTCATTTGAGCTTACAACACTCAACTTATAATCAAAATTTTATGGGGCTACCATATACCTTACCAGAATATAGAACCATATTTTATCCGATGTGGATCGACTTATCTATGTCTCTCAAGGCCAGAAGGTCAACTGACAAAGCGGTGAAACATAATCCTACATTGGCACGTAGTTATGAGACTTGGATTTTCTAAGTCTGCGTCCTCTCAGAACTAAATAGTCCCCAAAAAACAATATATATTCATATAATGCTTATAAATATGAAAACCACTTATCATCTTGAATCATATATGAGGTTAAACTCAAAAGTCATATCTTAAAATAATTTGTGTTAAAGTTGTTATTCATACCATGATTGTTTTCATGCTTAAAAGTCATAAGGGTTTGAATAATATAAAAAATTATGTTAAATCGGTACCATAAGATTTCACAACCAAAGTGAAACAATGAAAACATATCTTATGAAGAAAGATCATTATTTCATAAAAAAGACTAGCATTACTTCTAACAATCTTGTGAAATTCTTGAGAATCAAAATACTTTACACATGAGAGTTAAGGGATACTCTTATTGAAGCCTTAGATACCTGAGATATTGAGATTTTAAAGAAGAACTTGCTTGAAAGACTTGAAACTCTAGCTCTGCCTTGCTTACGATAGTTTCACAGTTTGATGGAGTTTAGAGTGTAGGAATTGAGTCTTGAGTGTGAAAACATTTTTTACGATAAAAATAAATCATGGCTTAGACTTAGAAAAAGTGGGAAAAGACAAAAGAAATTTCAACTAAAAAGCTGCAAATAACCTTCCACGAGGCCATCTATGATCCTTGGTTTGATCTACGATCCATAGAATCCATTCGTGGAAGTTAGACTGAAAATTTCAGTTACATATATTTATTCTATAGGTCAAAACTAGGTCCGCAATAATTGGAGCCAAAAAATAACTTTCACAACTTTTTTCCACGAGTGAACAGTATGTGTCGTACTTCAATTTATGACTCATATATGATGTTTGTAGGCACTAGCTCTGAAAACACTATTGTGGTAATCTCTAGTAAAATAATCATAACTTTTTACTCCAAACATGAAATGAGGCAAACTTTGTGGAGTTGGAAAAACGACTCATAGACCTTAATTTTGATAGGCAATAGATTACCCAGTTCATTACATCGAAATAATTATGATCATTCTATGTTGATATTAATATGAACCCATGCAAAAACTTAGCCGAGAGGAAGTATTTTAACTTGTCTTGATGGTTGAGGCACCTTACGACCTAAACCACATCCTATACACTTACTACACTTAGTAAGGGACCTTAAAATTTGTTTGCAATTTAAAAATCATTGGGTTCAAATCTATAAACGTACGGAAGATGGTACAAAGCTTTGCTTAGAAGGTGTGAGGTGTTATAATCTTGTTTGTTTTGGTTGATATGGTTATTGTCCCAAATAGTGTTTGAGATTGAATTTGTTGTCTCCTCTTGGTTTAAATAGAAGAGAAAGTTTAGACTTGAATATTCTTACGTTATTTCCATGTTGTGTGCCTTTGTTTCTGTTTGTCTTTCCCAATGAATTGGTATTAGAGCAAAGTTGTTGGTGATTATCTATTTGAATGATGGAGTCAAATATGAGTAAAATCTTGTGTTTGAATGGTAGTAATTATCAAAATTAGAATGTCAAAATGAAAAAAAAATTATTTGTCAAGAAAATGCATTAACCTGTATTTTCTTCCAATAAACTTGAGTTTATGAATAATGAGGATTAAGAATGTGAGGGCCTAAAATTAGGCTTTATAAGACAATGGATCGAAGATAATATTAGAAATCACATTATGAATGAGACACATTATATAATTTTATGGGATAAGCTTGAGACATTTATGCTTCGAAGATTGGCGACAACAAGTTTCTTGCTAAGAAAATTAATGAATATCAGATATAAAGAGCAGACTCTTTTTTCTGATCATAAAAATAATTTCAAGGGAGTCCTCGACCAGCTATCTATAATGGGTGTAAAGTTTCATGAAGAAATGCAAGGACTTTGACTTATTAATACGCTACTAGACTATTTTGAAACTCTCGAGTTTCTCTGAATAATTATGCTTTCAGTGGTGTTGTTACTATGAAATATGCTAATAGTGTTGTCTTAAATGAAGTGATGAGGAAAAGAATCTCAAGTCTCATCTTCTTCAGTTGCTTACATGATAGAGATAAAAGTAAATACAAGTCAAAGTCTAAATACAAGAATATAACATGTGATTATTGCCACAAGAATGAGTATAACAAGAAACATTGCTACTGGTAAAAGAGAGATATGAAACAATAAAAGAAAGATGGTAATAATGAAAATATTGTTGCTATTGTGTAATTCCCCGGAAAATAGTAGACTAAACTAGGGCCTTAAGGTAGGGTTATAATGTTTTGTATGAGAGTTAAGGTCATAGAGAATACTTTTCCGTACTTAGAATGAGAGGTTTAGGGGTTAAAAGTCAATGGAAAAGGAGTGGGGCATATCATGCGTTGAACTAGACGAAGGAAAACCCTTGAGGTCGCCTTGAGCCACTTGGTTATGGGCAGTGCCATCGCCCAAGTGACTTGGATATTGGCTAAGGGAGCCAAGATCGCCTAGTGGGCAGCCTCCCCATGGCCTAGCTGCTGGTTCATTGGGAGAGCTAGGTCGGGGCTCGCCAACCAGTTTGGTGCATCGCCCAAAAGACTCCACAATCGCCAAGTTGACTGGCTTCTTGGGGTGAGTTACTGGAAATATAGGCAAGACAAGGGTCCATTAGGCGTATTGCCTAGTGCCCTTGGCAATCCGAGGGGTGCACAGGGTTAGGTAAGTCGTGAAGGGTAGTAAGTTTTAGGTTGAAACTTTAAAGGTCTTTAATTATTCTTCCAAAATTGATACCCTATTATTTTACTCTTCCTAGTATAGTATAGAAGCTCTTATAGACTTGAGTTTACTTCAATTAAGTCGTTCTCCCTAGAAACCAAAGACAACCCAACTTCCTCTCAAATATTTCCCTCTCTAGAAAACCTCCATTGAAGAAGAAGATAGAGCTCGAAGCTTGGGTGAAGAACGAAGTCCATTGTTAAGAGCTTGTGCTAGGGCTTTGAGGTAAGTTTAGCTTTTCATCTATGGGTTCTTCCACCCATAGAGTCCCCTAGAAATTCCCCAAATTTGTGAAGAAGAACCCCAATCTAAGCTAGGGTTTCTTCCAATTTTTGGGTATAGTTGGGTATAACTCCAATCGGTTGGATAATACGTATTTATGGTTAATTTATTGTTGATTCATGATATTATGAAGAATTTATGTGAATTCCTTGGTTAACCCTAGAAATCAAAGTACGTGGGTTTATGCCTTGTGATGAGAAATTGATGATTCTTGATAGATCTTCTAGAATTGTTATCATGTATAGAACTAATTCAAGAATGGGAATTTGAAATCATGAATTGAACTAGACTTATCAATGTATGATAGAACATGAATTGTAATGATTGAATTTGGGACTTTATGATGAATTATGCTTAGAATTTCCTATGACTAAGGCTTGTGACTAATATGTCTGGTGATCTAGTCTAGTATGATGATTGTGGATTTTAAGTTTGATAGTACGGCTTGAGGTCATAATGTTGATCACTAGGGCTTATAGAGTATGTCTAATATGATGAGATAACTTGAATTAATTGGTATACAAATAGATAGTGTTGTGGTGGAAGGATTTTACCCACATGAACTACCTAGAACTATATGAATGCTTGTATAAAGAATGTGAAAGGTCTTCTCATATAGAATGATTCTAGATTGAAAGGTTAATCACCTAAAATGAACCAAAGCATGTTAGAATAGAATAGCTTGAAGTTCTAATACATGATCCCTTCATGTATAGCCTATTTATGTAGCATGAGTTAGAAGTTCTCATGGTAGCTTTGGATTGAGGAATCATACTATCCTAAGGTTAGCTTGAACTAGCATTTGTGGAATGCTCTTCATGGTAGATTTAATGGGCATTATTGGGATGCTCTTCATGGTAGCTTGCATTAGTGTAGGTGTGGTAGCCTAGGATTGACTTATACTCTCCAAAGGGTAGCTTGAACTAGCATTGTTAGAATCCCTTCATGGTAGAATGACTTGGTTAGGCCAAGACCACTGCATGGTAGCTTAGATAGAGGATTTATACTCCCCTAAGGATAGCTTAGGATTGAGACACCATACTCTCCTAAGGGTAGCTTAGGGTTGAGGATTCATACTCCCCTAAGGGTAGCTTGCATCATATTGAATGTTTGTATGGTAGCTAGGTTGGAATACTTGTGTTCTTCCTTGTATAGCTTGGGTTGCATGATAGTGTGCCTTCCATGGTATTTAGGCCTAGCCTAGTAGTGTGCTATTCTTTGATAGACTACAATGATAAATAGTAAGTATTGAGTAAGCTAGCCTAAAGAAGTACTTAGTGTGAATGGTAGAATAGGATGTCAATCATGCATAACACAAGTATGACTTGGAGCTACTTATGATGTGTCTTCTAATGTGATGTATGATTAGCTTGGATTGTTGCTATAGTTTCGTTCCATGATATGATTGACTTAAGATGATAGTTCCTTCTCTTTATGAAGTAGGTCAAGAATGACACCTATGATTAGTAAGCATGAATAGAGTGATGTCAAGATATGCTTAGCGTGAGGGGTATTATGGGATTCCATTCATGCATTGCACAAATGTGCCTTGAGTTTGCTTAAGAGTATAGTGCTCTTATGGCATGAAAATATAGGTTTTGACTATGAATGCAGACTATGCCAAGAATGACCAATAAGAGGTGCTTAGCTTGGATGGTATTATGAGATGTTATTCTTGCCTTGCACAAGTATTCTTGGAGGTGGCTTGTGAAGTAGTTCTTTTGTAATATGAAAGACTAAAGGTTGAAGTTTGTAAATATGAAAGTCTAAGTGAAGACTATGCCATGAATATAATTTATGTCTTATGCTCATTAACTATGTCTTATGTTGACTTGTGATGATATGATGCTTATGTTGGAGATTATGTTATTATATCTTATGCTTACGTCTTATGTTGACTAACCCTTTTGAGATGCTCTTGTGATATTGTGCTAGCTTTCATACTATGTACATTTTGTACTAACGCATATTTCCTACATTCTAATCAAATGTAGGGATTCAGAGATTCAGTTCCTTTGAAGGCTATTTCCTTACCTTCGAGGACAAACCCATTATTTCCTTATGTCATTTCTTTATTTTTAGACTTTGTATGGGTTGTGTCCCAAGAGTTTTATTCAAGAGTTTAATCGATGGCTTGAGACAAAGATATAGTATAGACTAACGTTTGCTTATGAAAATGTTTTCGATTGTATGGTTTTAAAGAAGTTTTAAATTTTCCATACTTTTCTATTATCTTATGTTATGATTATGCTAAGGACTTGTATAAGACCCATTCAGGGTCAAGTATGCTATGTTACACCTAGGTTTTACCCTTGGCTCGTGACATATTGTTTCTTCGGATGATCTTCTTATTGCTTGTGGTGAAAATGCCATTAATCTTGTTTTTGATGAGTTGAGTTGGTTTGTGGATTTTGGTGCTTACTTCACATATCACGTCAAAGAATAAATTGTTTTCTTATTACACTTCAGGTAATTTTGAAATGTTGAAATTGGACAATGATAATAAAGTTTAGGTACTTGGCATTTGTACAGTTTGTCTGGATAGTAACAATGGTTCGAGACTAGTTTGCAAAAATGTCAAGCATGCTTCAGATATTCACTTGAATTTTAATTTCTATAGGAAACATTTATGATGAGGGTTATGTTAACACCCATGGTGTTGGATAGTGGAAGCTTACTAAATGTTCAATGTTGTGGCTCAAGGTTATAAATTATCTAACTTGTATGTATTTCAGGGCTCCATTTCTAGAGGCATAGTTAACTTTGTGGAGAATGATACGTCATGGGAATTATGACATATAAGACTGAGTCATATGAGCGAGACAGGAATTAAAAATTTGTCTAAGAAAAATTTGTTTTTTGGAGTGCAACAAGAAAAATTGAAGAAATGTGTTCTTTGCTTAGTCAGTAAATAGAAAAGAGTTTGTTTTCAGATTAACCCACCTTCAAGAAAACTTGATTTGCTGGAGTTGGTACATTCTGATTTATGTATCCTTTTAAGGTAAGGTCTCATCATGGTGCACATTACTTTGTGACTTTTATTGATGATCATTCTTACAAATTCTAGATATTCTCTTTGAGGTCCAATTATCAAGTACTTGATGTGTTCAAGAATTTCAATCTTGATTGAGAGAAAGATAGTGAAGAAATGGAAATGCACCCGTTTAAATAATGATGATCAATAGATTGGTATTATTGATAAATATTGCAGAGAGTAGGATATTCAGTATCAAAAAAATCCTTCAAAGACTCCTCAGCTAAATGATTTAGCAAAGAGAATAAACAAATCTCTTGTTAAGAGGGTAATTAGATGTTTGCTTTTAGAAGCTATGTTGATTGATTCCTTTTGGGAAGAAGCATTTAATACTACTATTTATAGTAGAAACTTATCCCTTACTATTGATTTCAATGGTAATGTCCCTGAAAAATTTTGGTCTGGTAAAAATGTCTCTTATGATCGTCTTAAAGTATTTGGGTGTAAAGTCTTTGTTCATGTTCCTACGGATGAGAGAACAAAGTTGGATATTAAAACTAGGCAATGTATCTTTATTGGTTATGGTCAAGATGAATTTAACTATCATTTCTATGATCCAGATGAGAAGAAACTTGTTAAAAGTGGTGATGTTGTGTTTTTTAAGATCAAACAATTGAAGATCTTGACAAAGTTGAGAAATCTAATTTTAAAAGTAGTGAGAGCTTAGTTTACGTTGATCTAGTTCCTTTGACTGTTGCACCTAAAGAAAATCTTTAAAACACTAAAAATAAAATTGATAATGAAGATGGTGATAATTACTAGTATGATAATGATGCTCCAGTGTAATCTGATATAATTTGTCAACAACCAAATGTTATTGATGCTCTAGAGAGTTATCTTAGAAGATCTACTAGAGAGAAAATACATGCATTTTGTTATTCTCCTAATGTGTTTGTACTATTGACTGACGGGGGAGAACTTAAGACTCTTGACCATGCCAAGGAAATTGTAGAAAAATAAAAGTGGTTTGATGCTATGAAAGATGAAATCAAGTCTCTACATGGTAATCATACCTTTGATTTGGTTATTCTATATGTCACGACCCAGGGGTACCCCCTAGATGTAACATGGCGTATAGGAACCCGAGAGACCCCATACAGGCCACTTAGCATGCATAACATAAGAAATAGAACATAAGAATTTAAAGCAATATTTCAAAGTCCAAACATTTTATAAAAGTAATGCAGAAGTCTAGGCACTTTGTCTCTTTAGCCATCTAATACAATAGAATGAAATAGGGTCTAGACCATACATCATGTCCAAAACTGAAAAGTAAGACAAAAACCGAAAACAATATAACTCCATCCTCGAATACATGAGGAGTCACCAAAGCTTGGGAAATCAACCAATCCATCACTAGCAACGAAACTGCGAACCCTGAATATCAGACCCTATATTTGGGGAAAATGTAGGCAAGAGTATGCGTTAGTACAAAACAATGTTCCAAGTATGATAGACATGCATGAAACATTTAAATCATGCTAAAAGAGGACATTCCATGACATGCAATTGACCAAGCTAAAACATGATCTAAAAGGGGTTAGAAAATATAGTTCGTAACACATAATCAATGAAAGCTAACATCTTTCAAACCTTTGAACATCTATGAGATATTTCTTGAAGTAACCGTAGTTCGTTATTCATATTTTTGTGGGAATGATTCTTAACCAACTTAGAGACCATGTGAGCTATAACATGATCCCCCAGTGTCTCCCACACCGAAAAAGGTTGTCCTACCTTCCCAGGTAAGGACAATGAACTTCCAGCTTAAGTGGATCCACTAGCTAATGTCTATCTAGACAATAATTCTATGGGGGCACATAGGTAAGGGATAAAAATATTGCTTATAGAAACACGACCTCTACTAACGGGAGAGCCTCCATCTCAATATCCTCTCGGTGATAAGCATGATTCCCACGGAATAGTCATTTCTTACTTGTTCTTATCATTCATTGGATGGCATGTCATCTTGCCAATCCAAACTAACTTTCATTAGGATAGCTCCTTTTCTTTGATTCAATTAGTTGAGAAAACCATTCAACCTTTGAATCCTTACTTTGTGAGAAAACCTTTCACAATCATGCTTTAGTGTGTTTATGAGAAATCCTTTCAACAACACAACAAAAATCATCATCATTGATATTTTACTCTCAAAGCATCATTAAAATATTTACTTAATTCTCATGAAAATATACTTAAATTCATAATCTCATTCTTGATAATTCGATACACACATTACATCATCATAATTGGAAAACATGGGATTTACATGGGTTTATGGGGAAACATCATAAAAATCATAGTATTTCATCAATTCATGTATGATAGAACATAATTCAATCATTGAAATCGACTTTGAAAAGAACCCATGACAATTGAGGAAAACGCTAACTCAATTGGAATTTCTACCTTTGAAAATAGGAGAATTTGGGAACTCCGTGGATGAAAGAAATCAAGGAATGAAAACTATCATACCTCAAGTCCAAATGCTTATCTTCAATGGAGGAATTGATACCTTGACTGTGAAGCCCTAGATGAATCCTTCTTCTTCTTCTTGAAGTTTCTAGAGAGTGAATATTTGGAGAAGAGGTTTTGAACTACTTTTGTAAATTTGGAAGAATGAATTGAATTGACTAATTTGGGAGTTGAAAATACTTATATAGGGGTCTCAGACATAGTCAAAATGACGTAGTATAGAATTAAAATAATTAGGAAAAGACCCAACTGCCCCTAAAAATAACTGCCACCTACGGACCCCTGTCGATGGACCGTGGTCTGACATACAGTCTGGTCCTGATTTTCCGTGGTTAGATTCAGAGAATTTGGGTTCTAGGGTCCTGAACCACGGGCCCTCAACCACGGACCATGGTGTTACCGACGGTTCGTTGGTCAAGCCGTGGTTCCCCACTTTTGTGCCAGCTTGGGTGCCCATCCACGGACCCTACCTACGGTCAGTGGCCCACTTCACAGACTGTGATTGACACCTGCAATATCTGAAAAATGATAATCATGCTCTTATCAAATCCGGGGTGCTACCTTATACCCCCCTTTGGATCAATTGTCCTCGAATGAGATTCTAGGCATCGTTTTAAAGAGAGACTCAAAAACTAGTAGCCCATCATGAATGCAATCTCATCAAAATGCACATAAGCAAGGAGGAAACATCGACTCCAAGTTAACCATACTCAATACATCATAAGGAAGGTTGGAACTAGACCTAGCAAACCAATATGCATGAAATTTCAGATTTCTCATATTGAAGCAGGAACTACCTTCTCCAAGCTAAAAGCATGTTCAACAACCTCTCATGGAGCCTTTATGCAATTCATACTCAATAGAATAGCTAACGCATGTTCAACAAATCATCTCATGAAGTCTATATGCAACTTATACTCAATGCACAACAATATGAGGAGAATCAAACAAAATGACTCATTTTCTCTAAAACTTAACTTTTCATCAACATGCATAAATAAGGAAATCATGAAAACACTTAAAACATACATGACTCCAAAACAAGGAACAAACCATGAAAAACTCATTACCTCCAGCTAGAGTAGGAGTAGAAGGAAAAAGATAACGATATCGAGACATCGTATTGGCCTCGTCTCCCAAGTAGCACCCTCAACTAAGTGATTCCTCCATAACACTTTCACAGAAGCAACTTCTTCATTTCTGAACTTCTTGACTTGTCGGTCTAAAATTTCAACCGGAACTCTCTTTATAAGAAAGATTCACCTTAACTTCCAAACCTTCTAGCGAAACTATGGATGTCAGATCACCAACACATTTCTTCAACATAGAGACATGGAAAACTTGATGCACCAATGCTAACTCATTTGGCAAAGCAAGTTCATAAGAAACCTTACCAACACGCCTCAAAATATGATATGGGCCTACATAACAGGGACTACGCTTCCCTTTCTTCCCAAACCACATTACACCCTTCATGGATGAAATTTTCAAGAAAACTAAATCATGCACATCAAATCCAAGATCCCTTCTTCTAACATCGGCATATGACTTTTGTCGACTTTTGGCAATTCTCAACCTTTCTCTAATAAGTCGAACATTCTCTATTGCCTCATGAACTAACTTGGGACCTATCAAGGCAACTTCACCCATCTCAAACCAAACTATAGGAGATCTACACCTCCTACCATAAAGAGCTTCAAATGGAGCCATACTATTACTCGAGTGATAGCTATTATTATAGGCAAATTCAATCAATGGCAAATGGTCATACCAATTACCCTTAAAATCAATCACACAAGCTCTCATCATATATTCCAACGTTTGGATTGTACGCTCCACTTGTCCATCAGTTTGGGGATAAAAAGTCGTACTAAGCTTATCCTTAGTACCAAGACACTTTTGGAAAGACTTCCAAAACTGAGAAGTAAATTTAGTACCATGATTGGAAATAATGGATGAGGGAACTTCATGCAACCTTATAATTTCTATGAAGTACAACTTAGCATAATCCTCTGCAAAACAGGAAACCTTGACGGGAATAAAATGAGCCGATTTCGTAATCCGATCTACTATAACCCAAATCGAGTAATGTTGTCGCCGAGTGCATGACAACCTTACTATGAAGTCCATGTTGAAATCTTTCCACTTCCAAGTAGGAATACTTAATGTCTTGGGATAAACCTCCCGGTTTCTGATGCTCAACTTTCACTTGTTGACATTTAGGACACTTAGCTACAAATCCCGCAATATCCATCTTCATCCCATTTCACCAATAGATCTCCCATAAATCACGGTACATCTTGGTGGCTCCCAGGTGAATAGAATACTGAGAACTATGGGCTTCTTACAAGATATGTTCCCTCAAGTCATCAATATTAGGAACACACAAACAACCTTGATATCTAAGCACACCATCTCCCCCTTGGGAGAATGCCTTGATGGACTTTTTAAGCACCGCCTCTTTCAATTCATCCAATATTGGATCAATACTTTGCTTAGCTTTTACATCCCCCACAAAAGACGATTTGGAACCATTATGAACCATAACACCACCCTTGGTGGAGTCTACTAATTGGACTCCCAACCGAGCAAATCCATGAAAATCTCGAACCAACTCTTTCTTATCATCCTCAACATGAGCAACACTACCCATAAACAACCGACTAAGAGCATCCGCCACTACATTTACCTTACCGGGGTGATAGAGAACACTCATATCATAATCCTTCAATAGCTCAAGCCACTTTCTTTGGCAAAGATTTAGATCTTTTTGGTTAAACACATATTGCAAACTCTTATGGAAAGTAAAAACATCAACATGAACACCGTACAACTAATGCCTCCAAATCTTTAAAGCAATTACAACCGCCGCTAATTCGAGGTCATGGGTAGGATAATTCTTCTCATGGATCTTAAGTTGCCTTGAGGTATAGGCAATAACTTTCCCATTTTTCATAAGCACACATCCTAATCCAATTCTAGAGGCATCACAATAAACAACAAAGTCATCCATCCCTTTTAGTAAAGTCAACACCGGAGCGGAAGTAAGCCTATTTTTCAACTCTTGGAAACTCTTGTCACATGCTTAGGACTATATGAACTTAGCCTTCTTTTGAGTAAAGGCCGCCAAAGGAGAAGCAATAGAAGAAAACCCATCAACAAACCTTCTATAGTAACCAGCCAAACCCAAGAAACTTCTAATATCTGAAGAAGAGATAAAGGTCTTGGCCAACTCTTGACCGCATCCGTCTTAAAAGGATCTACCTACCTTACTTGAAACAATGTGACATAAAAATGCCATGCACCTTAGAAAAACTTTACATTTGCTAAACTTTGCAAAAAGTTGTTGATCCTTAAGAACTTGCAACACAATCCTCAAATGACCATCATCAACCTCACTCCTTGATTAAATCAATATGTAATCAATGAACACAATTACATACATGTGAAGGTATTGTCTAAACATTCTATTAATCAAATCCATGAACTCTACCAGAGTTTTAGTCAACCCAAACGACATTACCAAAAACTCATAATGACCATACCGAGTTTGAAAAGCCATTTTTCGAATGTCATCTTCCTTCTCCCTCGATTGGTGATAACCTGACCGAAGATCAATCTTAGAGAAGTAACTTACTCCTTGAAGTTGGTCAAACAAATCATCTATCCTCAAAAGAGGATACTTATTCTTATTGGTCACCTTTTTCAACTGACAGTAGTCAATACACATACGAAGAGAACCATCCTTCTTCCTAACAAACAAGACTAGAGCACCCCATGGGGATATACTTGGCCGGATGAAACCCTTATCCAACAAATCTTTCAATTTCTCCTTCAATTCCTTAAATTATGTCAGAGCCATTCTATGAGAAGTAATAGAAATAGGTTGTGTATTTGGGAGAAGGTCAACACCGAAGTTGTAACACCTCAAATACCAGACCCAGAAATAAATTGCAGAAATATACCTGAAGTAGTAAACCACAGTAACGTTCACGGACCGTCATAGGGTCCACAGTCCGTAAACCTACCCGTGGTCTTGACTTGGAAGTCACCAGGCCAAGACATCATACCATAAGCACCTTCACAGTTCGTGGTCTTGATGACAGGCCGTGGTGGCGCCCGTAGAGTCAAGGCAGTGAACCTCCCTAGCGAGCCCCTTAGACCCCACGCTTAAGTGAGGACCACTAGGACCTTCACGGTCCGTGGTCATTCACACGACCCGTGGGGGCGTCCGTGGAGCCTTACCAGTAAGCCCCCTAGCCAGTCCCTCAAGACCACAACCCAAGTGGAGACCACAGACACTTTCACGGTCTGTGGCCCTTCACATGAGCCGTGCTAGGGCTCGCGGACTCAGACCCTCAGCTAGTAGTCACCACGTCTATACCAAAACCGATTTCACGGTCCGTGGTCCCTTTCACAATCCGTGAAGGTGGCCATGGTCATCCCGTGTGCAGTTTAAGTCAGGGTTATTTTGGTCTTTTCCTTATTCATTGGACACCTAAACTACGTTATTTTAACCCTCAATTTCATGGTTTTAGTCAGTTTAAGCCTAGAAACATAACTAGAAATTACCCAAGTCAGATCTTTAATCAAAACATAGAAAATTTAGAAGCGTAAGAAGAGAAAGAGGCGACCAACCCTAGCTTCAAGCACGCAGCAAGATTCCATCAGTTCTAGCCTCGAAATCCAAATATTTCTCCATCGAATTAGTCACCAGGTTTGTGGTATTTCACTAGTGGGTTCCTTTCATCCATTATGTCCCTGGTTATCAGTCAGTTTCTTGATTCCCTTATTATGACTAGACGTAGGGTTTCTTGAATGTTAGAATTATTGGGCTCTTAGTTGTTAGAATGATTCAAATAAGATTAGTATGTTAATATTCAGTATATTGCATGGATTGTAGAACCCTAGCTATGTAGTTCTTTAGTTCTTGAAATACAGATGCTAGGCCAGATATTTCAGTTATTTCAGATATACATGCCTCAGTTTGAAATGTGTCATTATCAGTTATTTATGTGCATTCTCAGTTTGCATGTCATTTTGAGCTATCTAGTATATCACAGTAATTCAATCGTAATGTGTTAATCACTTAATCCATTGGGAGAAGCATAACATCGAGTTGCACTAGGGTTCAGCGTACCCAAATAGTCCCAGAACTAGTAGCCTCGTTGTTGTAAGTCCCCTTTGTGGGAATCATTTTAGTGATCACTGATGTTTAAGGACGTACTCAACTGACACTAATTCGGTTCAAGTACCATACGAGCGCGTGTAGTGATATAACCCAACTAAGGGTTGGGATCGTTCCCACAGGAAGTGGTTTTGAGAATTAATAGAAAAATAAAATTTATTTCTAATTAGTCATAGCTATAAACATTATCGAATATAAACATACTAAATCTAAAGGGGTGACGCAAGCGTCAATTATCAATTGGGGGGTTTTGTAGTAATTAACAACTAAAAACAGCAAAAATATAAGAAAACCAGATATGGAGACGGGATTCTTGGAATGTGATAGGAATACAGGATAGACTAGACTATCGGGTACATACTTTTGATAGTAAATTCATTGAGTATTTCTGACTAGGCTAGACTATAGTGGGGGTAAATTCTCTCTCGAGCAACTTACACTGAATCAACTCGGTTTCTCTCGAACACCTAGTTGCCACATTAAACACAACCTCTGCTTTAGCCCATTCACTCTCTTGAGCTAAATATGTGCCAGAAGGACTAGGATTCACTCTCTCGAGCTGAACCCACGTCGACCCAATGCCACCGGCTATCAATTCAGTAGTCTTAGTTTTACGACCTCTTTCTCGAGCAAACCAAAAATACTAAGATTAAATCGTATTTGCAACTACAATTCCATTAAGTTCATACACAACTACTAAACGAAATCACATTTAAACAAAAAATAAACCATCAACAAGCAAGACCCAACAGATAATCTAACCCTTATTCACAAAATAACACCCTAAGAATTAGGGTTTTAGCAAGACATGTAAAAGAGATAAAAATGTATACCAATATCAGCTTCCATCAACTGGGTATGAAGAATTAAGTTTTAAAACACGTCAAGAGTGAAGAATCTTCAAGACCCAAGTCTAATTTCTTGGAGTTGAAACCCTTTGAATCTTCAAGGTCCTAGAACAAAGTCTCCAAGACCCTCTAAAACTTAGACTCTCTCAAACACAGTAAAAAAGTTCTAAAAGTAATAGTGATATCATATTAAGCTATAAATTTAAGCAAGTGTTTATAGTGCTTGAAATTTTGTGCTACAGCAGATCACTCGGCGTAGTTAGTCGGAATCGCTGATACACTCGGTGATCCGCATTTTGGTCGATTTCATCGTCTTCTTGCTTTAGCCTTCAGCCTATTCGCGCTTCCAACATGCCGACTGCTCCATTTCATCGCCAACTTGATCTTTCCCTTCAAGGCTTACCACACTGGAACAAAAGAAGATCTCCAGGCCGATCGGCGACTCGCCAACTGGGAGTGGCAATCCTCAGGCCTTCATTTCTTCGTTTTTTTCAGCCGCTTTGTCCCTTCTTGACAAGTAGTGCACAGGCTTTGCCTCAAACTATAATACCTAAATCTTAAGGGTTTTCATTAGATATTGAGACAAAATATGCATTTGAGGACACTAATTATATTAAAATATTGCCCGGAATGAGTCCAATTTGTGGACTCATCAATCAAGCCAGCATGCCTCTACACCTTTGGCCGGGTGTACTGGTTCCTCTCGATGGGGCGTATACATCGGACTCCACATTTAGCTCATGTGGTTTTATTTAGTAGCTCCCACAGCTCAGTCATACTCTATTGCATTGACTATTTTCAGTACAGTTAGTACTCAGTCTCAGTATGTTATAAATTGGCCATTGCATTCAGTTAGCTCAGTATTCAATGTCTATATCATGTTCAGATTATGCACTTGCTTTATTACCTGTTCAGTTATGTGTTTATTTCAGCTTTATTTTGTCTTGCATGCTTAGTTTCTTTCAAGTACTGAAGTATATATTGTGCTATATGTTCTCGTGATGTAGGTTCAGGTCCCTAGCAGTCAAATCACTCTTAGATCGGTTACTGATCTCCAGTTCAACAGTATCAGCGGTGCTTCCTCATTGTTCAAGGACAATAGTCATGTTATCGTTTCAGTATTTTAGTCTTTTAGTTTCAGTTTTGTTGGACTTAGTTGCGGCATGTCCTAACATTTCTAGTCAGTTTGGTCTTTCTTTTGTATTAAACTCTCAGATTATATATTCAGTTTTAGTATATGGGTATTCCCCATCATTTCAGTTTTATTTATGATTAGCTTCCGCATCAGTTTTATTTCTCAGTTTATCTTAGTATGCTCATGCTTATGCTAGCAGGGTTAGCTTGGGGTCACTTGTGATCCTAGGTCCCGTGTCTGCGTCACGAGGGTAGCTTGGGGCGTGACAAACTAGGTATCAGAGCATTAGCTTTAAGAGTCCTAGGATGTTTAAAAAGTCGTACTAAGCAGAGTCATTTTCATGGGTGTGAAGTGCACCACATCTACTGAAAGGAAGGCTACGAAGTGTTTTAGGAAAACTTCACTTTCTTGATATCCTTATCGTGCGTTGGTATGATCTCTCATTCTAATCCATCATTATGCGCTTAAGATCATGCCTTCTCGTAGAGCTTACGCAAGGAATGCTAATGCACACCATGCCAATACAATTCCTCTAGTCTCGAACGCCGAGTTTCGGAATGCCATTCAACTTTTGGCTCAAAGTATGCCCAACAAGAATAATCAACAGGTTCTAGTTCTTACTAATAGAAATGGTGGATCAGTGGTAGCTAGAGTTCGAGACTTTGTTAGGATGAATTTTCCATAGATTTTAGGGTTGAAAGTTAGTGAGGACCCATAGAATTTTATTGATGAGGTTAAGAGAATCTTTGGAGTGATGCAAGTGACTGGTAGTGATAGGGTGGAATTGGCATCCTACTAGCTTAAGGATGTGGCTCACATATGGTTCACTTAGTGGAAAGACAACATAGTCTACTTTGTCTTTTGTAACTCCCTATATAGCAGTAAACTTCGGTGTTAGTCCAAAAACTCTTTTAGAACCCTTCTCAGAATCTTTACTCCAGTCGGTGACCTAGTTATAGCTAGACGAGTATACAAAATTTGCCCTATCACAGTCTCCCAGAAAGTCACCTCAGCAGATCTCGTAGAGTTAGAAATGGTAGACTTTAATGTCTTTCTAGGCATGGATTGGATACATTCCTATTATGCCTCAGTTGATTGTAGAACTAGGATTTGTTCGTTTTCAATTTCCAGACGAACCAATCATAGAATGCAAGGGTAGTAGCTTAGTGCCTATGGGTCGATTCATTTCTTACCTTAAGGATAGATAGATGATTTCTAAGGGTTATCTCTATCATCTAGTTAGGGTTTAGGATTCAAGCTCTGAAACCCCAACTCTTGAGTCAGTTTCAGTAGTCAATGAGTTGCCAGAAGTGATTCCAGAAGATCTTCCCGAAGTTCCTCCCGAAAGGGAAATCAACTTTGGAATTGATCTCCTTCCAGATACCCAGCCTATTTCTATTTCTCCTTACAGAATGGCTCCAGCTGAGCTTAAGGAATTGAAAGAATACTTGAAAGACCTTCTAGATAAGGGCTTCATCAGACCTAGTATTTCCCCTAGGGATGCACCAATGTTGTTCGTAAAGAAGAAAGACGGTTCTCTCAGAATGTGCATTGACTATTGGCAGTTGTACAAGGTCACAATAAAAAATAAGTATCCCATCCCCAGGATTGATGACTTGTTTGGCCAACTTCAGGGTGCTATTCATTTCTCAAAGATAGACCTCATATCCGGTTATTATCAGCTCAAAGTCAGAGATAGTGACATTCCGAAGACATCCTTCAGAACTCGGTAGGGTCATTATGAATTTGTGGTTATGTCATTTGGACTAACCAATGCTCCTGCAGCTTTCATGGATCTGATGATCAGAGTGTTCAACCAGTATTTGGACTTGTTCGTTATCGTCTTTATTGATGATATTCTCATTTACTCTCGGAATGAGGAAGAACATGAAAATCATTTGAGGGTTGTTTTTGCAAACTCTCAAAGATCGCCAATTATTTGCTATGTTCTGTAACTGCGAAATTTGGTTGTAGTCAATTGCTTTTCTTGGGCATATTGTGTCTAGTGAAGGGATTCAGGTGGATTCTCAGAAAATATAATCAATGAAACAATGGGCCAGACCTACCCTACTATAGATATCAGAAGTTTCTTGGGTCTAGCGGGTTATTACAAAAGATTCGTGGAAGAATTTTTCATCCATAGCCTCGCCGTTGACTAAGTTGACTCAGAAAAAGGTCAAATTTTGGTGGTTAGATGATTGTGAGAACAGCTTCGCAGAACTGAAAACTAGGTTGACTACAGCTCCTGTTTTGACTCTACCAGATAGTTCAAACGATTATGTGATATACTGTGATGCATCCAGAGTCGGCCTAGGTTGTGTGTTGATGAAGCGAGGTAAGGTTATAGCTTACGCTTCTAGAAAAATTAAGGTACATGAGAAGAATTATCGGACTCATAACCTCGAGCTAGCAGCAGTGGTGTTTGCACTTAGGATTTGGAGACATTACTTGTATGGTGTTCACGTAGATGTGTTCACAGACCATAAGAGCCTTCAGTATGTGTTTATCTAGAAAGAGTTGAATCTTCACCAGAGGAGATGGCTTGAGTTCCTCAAAGATTATGATATAAGTGTGCATTACCATCCTGGTAAGGCCAATATAGTAGTAGATGCTCTTAGCGGACTATTTATGGGTAGTGTAGCACATGTTGAGGAAGAAACAAAGGAACTAGTAAAAGATGTTCATAGACTTGTTCCCCTAGGATTTCGCCTTATGATCATATCAGATGGTGTAACAGTTTAGAATGGGTCGGAATCTTCTTTGGTAGTGGCAGTTAAGGAAAAGCAAGACAGTGATCAGATATTGCTTGAGCTAAAGGGTGCAATCCACCAGCAGAGGGTGGAGGTTTTCTCCCAAGGGGGAGATAGTGTACTTCACTATTAGGGTCGATTATGTGTTCCTAAGGTAGGTGAGTTGAGACAACAGATTCTTGCAGAAGCCCATAACTCCAGATATTCTATTCATCCAGGTACCACTAAGATGTATCGCGATCTGCAGGAAGTTTATTGGTGGTAATGGTATGAAAAGAGATATAGAAAATTTTGTGGCTAAGTTCCCCAATTTCAACAAGTCAAGGTAGAACATAAGAAACCAGGAGGTATGACTCAAGAGATTGAGATTCCTACTTGAAAGTGGGAAGTGATCAACATGGACTTCATCACAGTTTTACCTCGTACTCGCAGACAACATGACTCCGTTTGGGTGATTGTTGACATAGTTACTAAGTCTTCTCACTTTTTGGCAGTCAAGACTACAGATTCGGCGGAAGACTATGCCAAACTTTATATTAATGAGATTGTGAGGTTGCATGGGGTTCCTTTTTCTATCATCTCAGATAGATGTCCTTAGTTTACCTCTCAATTTTGGAAGTCATTTCAGAAAGGTCTTGGTACTCAGGTTAATCTTAGCACAACATTTCATCCACAGACGGATGGTCAGGCAGAGCGTACCATTCAGACCTTAGAGGACATGTTGAGATCTTGTGTGATCGATTTCAAGGGTAGTTGGGATGATCACCTTCCTCTTATTGAGTTCGCCTACAACAATAGTTACCATTCTAACATTCAGATGGCCCCTTATGAGGCAATGTATGGGCGTAGATGCATATCTCTTGTTGGTTCGTTTGAAGTAGGTGAATCAGCCTTGATAGGGCCAGATTCAGTCCTTTATGCTATGGAGAAAGTGCAATTCACTAGAGATAGACTTAAGACAGCCCAGAGTCGCCAGAAGTCTTATGCAGATTCAAGGAGAAGGTAACTAGTGTTACAAGTTAATGATTGAGTTTTCCTAAAAGTGTCACCTATGAAGGGGGTGATGTGATTTGGCAAAAAAGGAAAGCTCAGTCCTTCATACGTAGGCCCTTACCGGATCTTGAAAAGGATTGGTAAAGTGGCTTATGAGCTAGATTTGCCAGTAGATTTAGCAACAGTGCATCCAGCCTTTCACATTTCACTATTGAAGAAGTGTGTTGGTGATCCAGCATCCATAGTGACATTAGAGAGTGTGGCTGTAAAAGATATCCTTTCTTATGAGGATGTACCAGTTGAGATTCTTGATCATCAAGTTAGAAGGTTGAGAAACAAGGAAGTTGCTTCAGTCAAGGTTTGGTGGAGGAGTGAGTCCGTAAAGGGAGCTACTTGGGAAGCAGAAGCAACAATGAAAGCCAAGTATCCTCACTTCTTTCCGTCCGATTCCACTCCAGCTTGAGGTAATAGTTCCTCTTCAGTTTTTCAGTCATTAATGCGTGAAATCAGTCTTTGTATCATGTTCCTTCAGTCTGTACTTGCATTCTCAGCGTATATGCATGTTCTTGGAACTTAGTTCAGTCAGAAATCAGTCTTCACTCTTTAGTGGTAGGGTTGTAGTTCCTTCCCTCCATTTCAGCTAGTTTAGTCTTCATTCGAGGACGAATGATCCCAAGGGGGAGATATTGAAACACCTCGCAAACTAGACCCAAAAAAAAATTGCGAAAATATACCTGAAGCAGTGAACCACGATAGGGTTCATGGACCGTGATAGGGTCCATGGTCCGCAGACCTGCCCGTGGTCTTGACTTTGAAGTCACCAGACCCAGATATTAGACCACGAGCACCTTCACGGTCGGTGGTTTTCATTACAGTCCATGGTTACGCCCGTAGAGTCGAGATAATCAACCGCCCTAGCCAGCCCTTTACACCCCACGCCGAAATGAGGACCACGAGGACCTTCACGGTCTGTGGTCCTTCACACGGCCCGTGGGGGAGTCCGTGGAGCCTAACCAATATGCCCCCTAGCCAGTCCCTCCAAACCATAGCCCAAGTGGAGACCATAGACACTTTCACCGTCTGTGGCCCTTCATACAGGCCGTGGTAGGGCTCGTGGACTCAGACCCTCAGCTAGTAGTCACCAAATGCAGACCACGATTGACTTCACGGTCCGTGAACGTGGCCATGGTCAGCCCATCTGCAGTTTAATTCAGGGTTATTTTGGTATTTTCTTTATTCGTTAGACACCTAAATTACATCGTTTTAACCCTAAATTTCATAGTTTTAGTCAGTTTAAGCCTACAAACATAACTAGAACTTACCCAAGTCAGATCTTTAATCAAAACATAGAAAATTTAGAAGTGTAAGAAGAGAAAGAGGTGACCAACCCTAGCTTCAAGCACGCATCAAGATTCCATCAGTTCCAGCTCCGAAATCGAAAGATTTTTCCGTGGAATTCGTCACCAGGTATGTGGGATTTCACTAGTGGGCTACTTTCACCCATTAGGTCCCTAGTTTTCAATCAGTTTTTTGATTCCCTTATTATGACTAGACCTAGGGTTTCTTGAATGTTAGAATTATTGGGTTCTTAGTTGTTAGAATGATCCAAATCAAATTAGTATGTTAATATTCAATCTATTGCATGGATTTCAGAACCCTAGCTATGTAGTTCTCTAGTTCTTGAATTACAGATGCTAGGCCAGATATTTCAGTTATTTAAGATATACATGCCTCAGTTTTAAATGTGTCATTATCAGTTATTTATGCGCATTCTCAGTTTGCATGTCATTTTGAGATATCCTGTGTATCACAATAATTTAGTCATAATGTGTTAATCACTTAATTCGTTGGGAGTAGTATAATACTGAGTTCGACTATGGTTCAGCGTACCCAAATAGTCCTAGAACTATTAGCCACGTTGGTTGTAAGTCCCCTCTGTGGGCATCATTTTTGTGATCACGCCAGCATGCCTCTACACCTTTGGTCGGTGTATTGGGTCCTCTCGATGGGGCGTATACATCGGACTTCACATTTAGCTCATGTAGTTTTATTACCGGTTATTAGTAGCTCCCACACCTCAGTCATACTCTATTGCATTGACCATTTTTCAGTATAGTAAGTATTCAGTTTCAGTATTTTATAAATTGGTCATTGCATTCTGTTAGCTCATTATTCAGTATCTATATCATGTTGAGATTATGCACTTGCTTTATTGCTTGTTCAGTTATGTGTTTATTTTATCTTTATTCTATCATGCATGCTCAGTACCTTTCAAGTAGTGATGCATATATTACGCTACATCTTCTCGTGATGTAGGTTCAGGTCCCCAGCAATTAGACCACGCATAGATCGCTTCCAGATCCCTAGTTCAGCAGTATCAGCAGTGAGTCCTCATTCTTCGAGGACAATAGTCATGTTATCTTTTCAGTATTTTAGTCCTTTAGTTTCAGTTTTGCTAGACTTAGTTGGGGCATGTCCCAGCATTTCTAGTCAGTTAGATGTTATTTTCAGACATAGTTAGATTCAGCGTAGTAATTGAGTTTGCTCTTTCTTTTGTATTAAACTCTCAGATTATATAATCCGTTTTATTTATGATTAGCTTCTGCATCAGTTTTATTTCTCAGTTTATCTTAAGTATGCTCATGATTATGCCAGCAGGGTTAGCTTGAGGTCACTTATGGTCTTAGGTCCCGTGTCCGCGTCTCGGGGGTAGCTCAGGATGTGACAGAAGTCTATTTCCCTTTCGGGAGGAATATCAAATAAATCATCTGGGAATACTTCTAATTATGCATTCACAACGGGGACCAACTCAAGTGTAGGGGTTTCAGAATCTACATCTCTCACCCAAACTAGATGGTAAAAACAAATCTTTGAGATGATCTTCCTAGCTTTAAGATAAGAAACAAACTGACTCTTTGGCTTAGAATTTCCCCCCTTCCACTCTAGGATAGGCTTATTTGGAAACTAAAATTTAACCACGCGGGTTCTACAATCAATAGAAGCACAACAAGAGTGCAACCAATCCATACCAAGGATAACATCAAAATCTAGCATATCAAGCTATACCAAGTCAACAAGAGTAACTCTATGGGACAAAGAAACATGACATCTTCTATAGACCCCCTTAGCCACAATAGAATCACCAACAGGAGTAGAGACAAAAAAAAGGTTCTAACAACACATCCGGAAGAACATCAAACCTCATGGCCACATATGGTGTCACAAAATATAAGGTAGCACTGGGATCAAGTAGCATAAACATCAAGTTGGAAAACTTTCAACATACCGGTTACCACATCGGGAGAACCCTCTTACTCACCACGAGTCTGAAGTGCGTAGAATCAGTTTTTCTTGGGAGCTTTGCAACCCAAACCACTAGGAGGAGCTTGCTTTCCCTCTCTTCCTTAGCTGTAAGCATTGGGCAATACCTCATCTTGTTATGTGTCAGTTAGACACATACCCTCATGCTTCTTTCCACACTAAGTACAAGTAGGCATAGGCAATGAAGATCCACTACCATTCATTCCTTGAGGCTTAGGGTTAGGCACCCTATCTTTTTTGAACTTAGGAAGATCATTGGAGAAAACTTGAACGAAAAACCTTTGTCAAAACTTAGGACAACCATTTCCATCGGACCTTGCATGAGAAAAATTACCATCACCTTTCTTAGCTCTTTTTGCCTCCCTAGACTTTTCCTTGAGCAATTCCTCCTCAATCTCTTGTACATGAACCATAAGATGAGAGATTTTTATGTCATTAATTAGCATGGAGGTACGACACTCTTTGACCACCATTTCTGAAACACCCTACACGAACTTACTCATCATTGCCCTAGAATCGCCAACCATTGTTGGAGCATACTTAGACAATTGTGTGAACTTTAGAGCATATTCCCTCACACTTATACTTCCTGGACGAAGGTTGATGAACTAAAACACATTTGCTTCCCTTATCTCAAGGGGAAAAACCTTTCAAGAAAGGAAGCCTTAAACTACTATCAATCAAGAGGACCCGTATCTTCTGATCTCCCATCTTTTCATTGGTTATACCATACTTGAACAACACCTTTTGGTTAATAAGCGGCCAACTCCTCCTTTTCCACCGGCGTTACCTCTATGATCATCATGTCCTTTTAGATATCATTAATAAACTCTGGAGGATCTTTCTCAACCTTAGAACCATGAAACTCTCTAGGGTTCATCCTAGTAAAGTCCCTCACTCTTGAAGCCACCATTCCCACATTTGGGTTCATGGGAACTAGTAAAGTCCCGTCATGGCTTGAGCCAATACTTGAAAAGGAACCCTAAATTCCGCATTTGTAACTTCCTTGGCCAAAGGATCGACCAGAATTTGAGGAGCTCGCGGAGGAGATTCTTATTCCGCATTCTCCTTCATTTTCTTCTAGTATAAGCTATTCAAGTAGACATATCATGTAGAGCATCGGGTAAGGATTAGGAGAGACACCTTATAGAGTTAAACTCTATGGAATGACTTTAGAGTAATGAAAGAAGTGGAGTTTCCTAATCATCTTATAGCCTCTCATTCATAAATGTTGCGCGCTTCACACTCACGAACAATATTCTACTAGACGTATCTTTTGAGACATCATCCTAGGATCATTCTAAACTGTGTGCTCTGATTACCAAGTTTGTCATGACCTAGGGGTACCCCCTAGATGTAACATGGTGTATAGAACCCCGAGAGACCCCATACAAGCCACTTAGTATTCATAACAGAATGAATAGAACATAAGAATTTAAAGCAATATTTCAAAGTCCAAACATTTTATAAAAGAAAAAATGGAAGTCTAGACAATTTGTCTCTTTAGACATGTAATACAATAGAATGAAATTAGGTCTAGCCCATACATCATTTTCAAAACTAAAAAGTAAGACAGAAACTGAAAAAAATATAATTATGTCCTCAAATGCATGAGGACTCACCAAAGCTCGAGAAATCAACCAAGCTAACACTAGAAATGAAAACTGCGAACCCTGAATATCGGACCCTACATTTGGGGAAATGTAGGCAAGAGTATGCGTTAGTACAAAACAATGTACCAAGTATGATAGCCATTAATAAAACATTTAAATCATGCTAAAAGAGGATATTCTATGACATGCAATTGACCAAGCTAAAACATGATTTAAAAGGGGTTAGATAACATAGTTCGTAAAACATGGTCAATGCAAGCTAACATATTTCAAACCTTTGAACACATATGAAATACTTCTTGAAGTAACCTTAGTTCATTATTCATATTTTTGTGGGAATGAGCCTTAACCGACATAGAGACCATGTGAGCTATAACATGACCCCTTGTGTCTCCCATACCGAAAATGGTTGCCCTACTTTCCAAGGTAAGGACCATGAACTTCTAGCTTTAGTGGATCCACTAGCTAATATATATCTAGACAATCATCCTATGGGGGCACATAGGTAAGGGATAAAGAGATTGTTTCTAGAAACCCGGCCTTTACTAACGGGAGAGCCTCCATCTCAATATCCTATAGGTTCTAAGCATGATTCCCACATAATAGTCATTTCTTAATTGTTCTTATCATTCATGGAAGGTCATGTCATCTTATCAATCCAAGCTAAGTTTAATTAGGATAGATCCTTTTCTTTGATTCAATTAGATGGGAAAACTTTTCATCCTTAGAATCCTTACTTTGTTATAAGACCTTTCACAATCATGCTTTAGTATGTTTATGAGAAATCATTTCAACAACACAACAACAATCATCATCATTGATACATTACTCTCAAAGCATCCTTAAAACATTTACATAATTCCCATGAAAATAGGCTTAACTTCATAATCTCCTTGAAAATTTGACACCCACATTACATCATCATAATTGGAAAACATGGGATTTACATGGGTTCATGAGGAAACATCATAAAAATCATAGTATTTCATCAATTTAGGCATAATATAACATAATTCAATCCTTGAAACAAACTTTGCAAAGAACTCATGGCAATTGAAAAAAACCCTAACTCAATTGGGAATTTCTACCTTTAAAATTAGGAGAATTTCAGAACTCCATGGATGAAAGGAATACATGGATGAAAACTATCATACCTCAAGTTCAAATTTCTGTCTTCAATGGAGGAATTGAAACCTTGACTTGAAACCCTAGATGAATCCTTCTTGTTCTTTAAGTTTCTAGAGATGGAATATTTGGGGAAAAGGTTTTGATCTTCTTTTGTGAATTTTCAAGAATGAATTGAATTAACTAATTTTGGGTGGAAAATACTTATATAGTGGTCTTAGACATAGGCAAAATGACTTAGTATAGGATTAAAATAATTAGGAAAAGACCCAACTGCCCCTAAAAATAACTGGCAGCTGCCCACCAACAGACCCCAGTCGATGGACCATGGTCTGATATACGGCCCATCCTGGTGGTCCGTGGTTAGATTCAGAGAATTTGGGTTCTGGGGTCTTAAACCATGGACTGTAGTCTGATCGACGGTCTATTGGTAAGGCGCGGTTCCCCACTTTTGTGATAGCTTGGATGCCCATCGACGGACCCTACCTATGGTCCGTGGTCCACTTCACGCACTGTGGTTGGCCTCCGTGGTTGGCACATGCAATATCTAAAAAATGGTAATCATGCCCTTTTCGAATCTGGGGTGTTACACTATCTAAAGACATAAAAGCTTTGAAAAATAAGTAGATTTTCAAGGTGAAACATTAAGATGGTAATCAAGTTCCGTGGTACAAGGCTAGATTGGTTGTGAAGGACTTTAAAGTAGAAAAAAAGAGTTGATTTTGATGAGATATTCTCTCCAGTTGTGGAGATGTCAACCATTTGGTTCTAGAATTTGCTGCAACTATGAAATTAGAGGTTGAACAAATGGATGTTAAATCTACCTTTCTCCATGGTGACTTAGATGAAGATATTTATATGGAGCAGCCATAAGATTTTAAAGTCAAGGGAAAAGAGAATTTTATTTGCAAATTGAAGAAGAGCTTGTATGGTCTAAAATAAGGTCTCATGCAATAGTACAAGAAATTTGATTCTTTTATGAGTCAGTAGTGCTTCAACAAGACATATTCAGATCATTGTGTTTTTGTGTAAAAATTATCTAATACTGAATTTATCATTGTTTTACTTTATGTTGATGACATGCTTGTTGTTGGTGACAATGTTTGTAGGATTAAAACGTTGAAGCAAGATTTGAATATGTATTTTTCTATGAGAGATTTGGGACCAGCAAAACAAATTCTTGACATGCAGATTATCCTTGAGAGAGACCAAGAAGTTGTGGTTATCACAAGAGAAGTACATTCATAATGTACTTTGCTGGTTCAATATGGACAAAGTTAAGGTTTTAAATAGATCTTTAATTATGCAATTCAAATCTAGCACTAAACATTGTCTTTGTAGTGAGGATGAGAATGAAGATATGAAAAAGGTTCCTTATAATTGAGGCTTTGGTAGTTTGATGTCTGCAATGGTGTGTACAATATAGATATTGCAGATTTTATTAGTGTTGTTAGTCGTTTTCTTTCTAATCCAGGATGAGAGCATTGGAATGTTGTGAAGTGGATTATGAGATATCTTTGTAACACTTCTACATTGAGTTTGGGCGTTTAGACAAGAAATCCTATTCTTTATGATTACACTAATTCAGATATGGCCGGTGATGATGATACTCTTAAGTCTACTTCAAGCTACATGGTTAAATTTGCAAGGGTAGTTGTGGCTTGATAAGCTAGGTTGCAAAAATGTGTTTCTATATCTACTACAGAAGTTGAGCTTGTTACTTCTGTTGAAGCTTGTAAAGAGTTAATCTGAATAAAGAAATATTTAGGGGAAATTAGTTGTGCTGAAGAGAGGTATTTGTTTTATTGTGATAGTCAAAGTGCTATTCACCTTACAAGAATTCTATTTCATGGTCGGTCTAAACATATTGATGTGAGAAACTATTGGATCGGATTAAGGATTTGTTGGATTCTAAGTTTGTTGAACTAGAAAAGATCCATACGGATGTTAATGGTTTGGATATGATGAATAAAGCTTCACCAATAGGAAAGTTTGAAGAATGTTGCATGATCGCTGGAATGATAGTCCCCTCCACATAGTAGGGAGGGGAGAATTATAGGGTTTTTGATCTTTTCCCCTTACTATGTGGATAAATAAAATTTCAATTTGGACCAACCAACATTTTTTCCATAATCCCAATAATTATGGTGAATATTTGAGACCATCTTTAGGTATTATTTTTATGATACACAAGAGAACTGATCAACAACCACACTACAGAGAAAATTGAGAGAGTAAAGATTTTCGATCAAGCCTTAGCCACCATTTTCAAATTCTGATTCTAACTTTTTTTTCTTGTTTGATTGTGCTAATTTTTGGACAACTTGCTACTTTCAACTTAATATTTGACAGAGAACTGAGGAAGGTGTATTTGGAATTTTTAACTCCATATTTTAGGTCATGAACAGTAGTTGTCTATTTGATAATTTTACTCACTTTTCTTCTCTAGTTTTTGGTGCTAGCTTGTAGTTGTTGTTCATTGTTTGGCACTTATTTGGTGGGAATATTGGGGAACATATTTGTAATTCTTGTTGATTCTAGTGGATCTTTTGTATTGTGGTTTTTAATCTTCACTCCGCAGTGGTTTTCCATGTAAATTTGGTGTCTCATGTTGTTGATTGATTTTGATTTGTCATGTTTTTTTCTTGAAATGCATACTTCCCTAAATAATGTTTGAGCTTGAACTTGTTTGTGTCCTCTTGGTTCAAATAGAAGGAAAAGTTCAAACTTGGGTATCCTTCCACTATTTCCCTATCTTGAACCTTTATTTGTTCTTGTCTTTCACAACACTTGACTCTTAGATTCTTTTAAACTATGTGACAATCTATTTCAATATATTTGTTCGCTCATAAAAGATTGAATTTGTTGTAATATGTAATGGCAACTTGATTGTCACAACACTATCTTTTAGCACCTACCACTACCAAAAAAGCGCTATTTAGCCACGGTTATTGAGCCACAGTTGAATAAACCGTAGCTAAATTAATAGACAAATATAATTTTCTCCACATATTAAGAATTGTCGCTAAAATATTGTGGCAAAATCACGCGGGTATAATCTCCCTCCCTTTTTTCCATTCCCTCCATTAATTTCATAAAATTTTATTTTTACCAAAAATAAAAAGAAGAAAAGAATTGCAGTGTCTCTCCAATCCAGTACTTATCCCTAAAATATTAGAACCGACTGGTTCATCTTCCCCAAAAACAATTGCAGCAGCACGTCTCTCCAACGGAAAACGATTGCTTCGCATCGCATTTCAGGTACAAACCTCAAGTCTAGGTACATAGATTCTACAAACCTCGATTGTTTTATCAATTTTTTTCTGTTTGCTTCAATTTTATCGGGTGCAATTTTCAAATTTCTATTACGATATACTCTCTGTTTTTCCCACTTTGATGAGGTGAGTGATGAGAAAGATTAATACTGAAGAATCAATATACATTAAGGATTTGTCATAATTTAGCAATTTCAAAGTAGAATAACCTGCTGAAAGAATAAAAAGAAGTAAAATTAACCCCAAATTGAGATTAAGCAGTCCCAAATGAGAATCTAAGTAAAATTAAAGCCAATTCTCTCTTAGTTTACAAGAAATCATACATGAAAATAGGATCTCATCCTGTTCAGTCATATCAGACGTAGCTTAGGCAGATTCCTATGGCCTTTGAGTTTCGTGGGCTCGTTAAAGGAAATGATAAACCTGTGAAGATATCTTTGTAGGTCAGTTAAAATTCTTTACAAATTGTCATGCAAAGAAACTTTCTAAACTGTGAAAACAAGAACAATTGTTATGGTTCATTATAGGTAACAAAGTCAACAATAATAGCATACCCCATGTAATCCCGCAGTGTGTGGTTTGGAGAGGGTAGAGTACACATAGACCTTACTCCTACCTCATGGAGGTAGATACGTTGTTTTTGAAAGACCCTCGGCTCAAGCAACATTATAGGTAACAAAGTCCCACTGCTATAATAAAATGCAATGTCTCAAGTATTTATAACTTTCATATATTGTTACTTTTATTGTTCCAATAATTTAAGACATTAAGATCCATTTAAATTAAAGTCACTTATAATCCAAACCTCAATAGAATTATATAAGTTTGAAGAGTTATACATGTGAAAAACCCTTTTGATGATTAACATCCAATTAACGTAAATGACTATTGCCCCAAATCTGTATCATTATCCATCTTTTAGCATAGGATCACATGGATAGAAAGATCTTTGGTGGACAAGAAATCTTCAAATAATTTGATTCTGTAAAGCCTGGAAAAAAGGATGACTTTCTCATATATTGTGCATTTGTAAAAAACTTAGTCATATTTTGTGTTTGTTCGTATCTTAAACAGCTTCATTCCAACATGATTGACAAGAGTTGGATTGAGAGTCCAATTAAATCGAAAGAATTCTCAGATGGTGTAGTTCAATTTTTGGAATTTGCCTTTTCAAATGCATCTATTGATGGAAAAATTTTATGTCCTTGTATTATATGTGGATTTTCTGTTATGTGCAATAGAGCTGAAGTATTCAGTCATCTACTTCAAAGGGGGTTTCCAGAAAAGTACACATATTGGCATATGCATGGTGAAAAACATGTTCAATGCAATGTAGAATCAATATCCCAAGTACAAAATGAGTCGACTAGACAATATCCTATGAATGATATGTTGAATGATGTTTTTGGTATCTTTGACAATAATGATCCATCAAATCTACCAAATAATGACAATTCTAGAGGTTCTGAAGAGAGGAGTCAAGAAGAGACAGAGAAAATTAAGAAGTTGTTGGAGGATGGGAATCAAGAACTTTATGATGGTTGTACAAAATATAGTAAGTTGTCATTCATTGTTCGTTTTTATCATATTAAGGTCTTATGTGGTGCAACAGATAAAACATTTTCAATGATTCTTGATCTTTTAAAAGATGCATTTCCCCATGCGAAACTACCATCATCATTTTATGAGTCAAAAAAGATGATTAAGAAGTTAGGTTTGGGCTATGAAAAGATTGATGCATGTCCAAACCATTGTATGTTATATTGGGGATCATCAGAGGATGAGAGTAGAGATAAATGCAAGGTCTGTAATACTTCCAGGTTTATGTCAAATGAAAATGATATTGGTGCAAATGTTATAATTGATGACCAACATAGAAAGAAACCAAAGTCAGCTAAAGTGTTGCGGTACTTCCCACTTATACCTAGGCTGAAAAGGCTATACAAGTGCTCTAAAACTGCAGAACTCTTGAAGTGGCATGCTACAGAAGCTAATCCAGATGGGTTATTACGACATCCTAGAGATGGCAAAGCATGGAAACATTTTGATTCGTTCTATCCAGACTTTGCTTCGGAGACTCGTAATGTGCGACTTGCTTTAGCTACAGATGGTTTCAATCCATTTGGAAATCTAAGTTCCAGTGTTAGCATTTGGCCTGTGATGTTGTATATTTATAATTATCCTCCTTGGTGTTTTATGAAGCAATCTTCTCTTATCATGTCAATGATAATTCCTGGTCCTAAAATGCCTGGAAATAGCATTGACGTTTACTTGCAACCTTTAATTGCTGAGTTAAAACAACTGTGGAGTGGTGTAAATGCTTATGATTCCTCAACTAAGGAAATGTTTCAATTGCGTGCTGCATTGATGTGGACCATAAGTGATTTTCCAGGTCTTGACAACTTGTCTGGATGGAATACACATACATCACTTGCTTGTCCATCATGTAATTATGAAACAGATTCTATGTGGCTAAAGTTTGGTAGAAAATATTGCTTTATGGGACATCGTCGATTTTTGCCACATGATCACAAATATAGATACAACAAAAAGTCTTTTAATGGTTTTGAAGAGCATAGACCTGCGCCTGTTCCACCATCGGGTTTAACCCTGCTAAGACAAATTGAGAAGAGTCGAAAGAGGCCTCGTGATGATGGTACAAGTAAGGTTGGCCCAGAACAATGGAAGAAAAAAAGTATCTTTTGGAATTTACCTTATTGGAAGAATCATCTTATTCGTCATTGCCTTGACTTGATGCATGTGGAGAAGAATGTTTGTGATAATGTATTGTTTACTATACTTGGGGACAAAAAAAAATCAAAAGACAATTTGCAAGCTCGTAAAGACTTGCAAGTGATGGGAATTAGAGAAAAGCTTCATCCATATCCTAATTCTTCCAAGTTTCCTCCGTCATGCTTTAACATGAAGAAAGATAAGAAAGATATCTTTCTAAAAGTTTTAAACAATGTGGTGTTTCCAGATAATTATGCATCAAACATTTCTAGATGTGTTGATCTTAAGAAACGCAAGATCTCTAATTTAAAGAGTCATGATTCCCACATTTTGATGGAGCATCTTTTGCCAATTGCTTGTAGAAGAGCTCTTCCTAAAGAAGTTACTTCAGTGTTGATTGAGTTATGTAACTACTTTAGAGAAATATCAAGCAAGGTTTTGGATGTTAAGCATGTAGAGAATCTCCAACAACGAATTTGGTTGAATCATGCTAATATGGAAGCAATTTTTCCTCCATCCTTTTTCACTATCATGTTTCACCTGGTCATTCATATTGGAGAGGAAGCAATTCTTGCGGGTCCTGTACAAGGTCATTGGATGTACCCTGTTGAAAGGTATATTATTTGCTTAGGAAGTTTAAGTATTTTTTTAATTCTAATCTTACAATTTGTATTAATATTTATTTAGGGGAATGGGCCATTTTAAATCGTATGTTCATAACAATTCAGCTGCAGAAGGTTGTATAGCTGAAGGTTCCCTTACGGAGGAAAACCTTACTAATTGTTCTATGTATTTTGAAGATGTTAATATAGAAACAAGTTTTAATCGACCAAGGCGTAATGATGATGACAATTGAATTAATGCTAGTAGTGAATCTACTATCTTGTCAAGGTTGTTTCCTGCATCAGGGAAGCCTATTGGGGCTATTAAGACGCTATCCATCCCTTCGTTGGAAATTATACAAGCTCACCGATATGTGTTAACCAATTGTGAAATAGTTGATGCATTTCGAGAGTAAGTTATATGATCTTACATATTATTCATTTTCTTATTCTAATGTATTTTATACCTTAATATATGATTTATTATTACATTCAGGAAGTTTAGAATTGAGGTCTCTAGGATGTATCGTGGCAAAAGAAACTCCTCAAAACTTGTGGAAGAATATGTACACAAACATTTTCATGAGTGGTTTAAGGAATATGTAAGATCGATTCCAAATATTTAATTCCCTTTTAGACTCAAAATCTTATAATTATATATGACTTTCCTAACATATTTTATAATAAAGGTTGCAAGTCAGAATGGTGTGGAGATTACGCCAGAAATCGAAGTGCTTGCAAATGGGCCAAACAATGTCGTGAGGAGATTCAAAGAGTATAACATTCATGGGTTTAAGTTTCGTACTATGTGGAAAGAGCAAGGATTGAAAACACAAAATAGTGGTGTTGTTATGTCTGCTGTTACCAAAAGATTTTCAAATGGTAGAGAATCTATTGAACAGTCAAGTGATGATATGTACTATGGTAAATTGATTGACATCATAGAGTTAAATTATTATGGCAAGTTAAAGGTTGTGTTATTCAAATGTCTTTGGGTAGACACTACACTTAACAAGGGAATTAAGATAGATCAATTTGGGATTACAAGTGTAAACTTTTCTCGTTTGATGCACACGGGTGCAAAAGAAACAGATGAACCATTTATACTTGCATCTGATGCTAGAATGGTATACTATGTTGATGATCCAATTGATGAAGATTGGTGTTGTGTTTGTCATATGAAGCCGAGAGACATATATGATATGGGAAATGTGGATTTTGTAGATTTAGAGGAGCCACCAATGGAGGACATACCTTTCTGTGAGCAATATTTGGAAAATATTGAAGACTTACCTTTAGTTCGAGTTGATCGTGATGAACAAGAACAAGGTGATTCTACTAATGATGATGGTGATAGTGGTGGAGATGATGATGATAGTGACAGTGTTGGAGATGATGATGACGGCAATGATTATGATGATGGAATGCGAGATTAGTTTAATTCCCCTATTATGAAGTTAAAGAAATTACAACTAAGATTCTACGTTACTTGGTTTGTTTTAATTAATTGTGTGTGTTTTGCATCTTTTGTTTATTTATCTACTTATCTGTTAGATATTTTGCATAATGTATTGTATGGATGGTTGGTTGTCTTGCTTGCTAGTGACTTGGAATGAAAATTTACATTTTAATGAATTGCATAGTCTTGTGAATCATAAGAAAGATTTTTGTTGGTATGTTTAGTTCGGGTGCGGAGACTTTAAGTAACTTATATGATTTATATTTCTTTAAAGTAATCTCTACAGGATAAGTTCCATATGAAGCAAAAACGCAAGAAGTCAGCACAAGAACTGTTAGTAAGCTTGCGGGGACAACAAGCTAACAACATAAGCATAACTTCTCAAGATTTGCAGCAACAATTTCATGGGGATCAACCAGATGAACAACTTGAAAATGAGAACATAATAACTCCTACACTCAGAGATAGCAACATAAATGCTTCTTCAAGCTCTAATGAAGCCAACACACAAGAGAAAGAGGAGCCCTTAGTTGTCAAGATTAAAGGTTAGAAGTAATTTCATATTAGAGTTATTTCTTATTCTCTATTATTTATGTTATTATTTAGTTATTGGCAATCAAACTAATATTCTTTTTGCCAAATTAGCAGATCTGTACAAGAGTTCATATTTCCAGCTTCTTCTTCAAACTTCTCAAGTTTTATTAGTATTATTTCTGATTAATGTTGTTTGCTTGTTACAATTATAGATACTTCGACTGGAGAAGTTACAACTCAAAAGATGCAACCAGATCGAGTTTGGAACTTGGAAAAAAATAAAAAAATCATGGTTGAACTCAATGGAGATGGACAAGGAAGTGATAATGGTTCAAACTTGCTTGTGAGATTTCTTGGCAAACTTTCTCAAAAGTCAGTATTTTGTCCCATATCAGTTGAGAGATGGGATAGGATGCCAAAGGCAAAAACACACCTTCAGTGGCAGCTTATTGAGGTAACTAGATGCATTCTTTCAAGTTCAATTAATGTATTTTTTTCATTAGATACTGAATTTATGAATATAAAATATTTGAAGGAGAATTTCGAGTTTGATTATGCTAATGGAATTAAATGGGTGATGCATTCTTTACGCGATAGATGGAGGGCCTATAAATATAAGTTAAGATGTGACCACTTCTATCCTAACAAAAGTAAGGAAGAGATACTTGCTAATCGTCCCGCAAACGTGGATTCTAATGATTGGACTGCTTTTGTTCATCACTATAAAGAAGATAAGATGAAGGTAATTATTCTTCGTAATTTTTAAGCAGTTGTTCTAACATGTTATTGGTCATTTACTCTGTAGTTGGGGAGATGTTAGTTCTGGAGCAGAGGACCTGTTGATATTGTTTTCTTGGTTTGGTTCCCTCACCCATACATTCCTCCTTGTGCATTGGAATCTCTTGTGATGTTTTCCAATTTTTCGGAGTTGTGTGGATTATTTGTTTAGGATCTGTAATGTTTATATGGATTGTTTTGGTGGAGATTTTTTTTATGTCATTGTAATTTGTGGGGCAGTCTTGTGGGGCAGTATGTCATTATCTAGCTGGTGACTTCCAATGTTTGATTGTTGCAGACACAAAGTGCACAAAATACGAAGAATAGAACAAAACTTAAAGTCTCGCATGCCGGTGGTAGCAAAAGTAATGCAAGGAGAGGTCGTCAAATGGTAGGTTTCTTTACCTTGAAGTTTATTTGAGAACCACACTATTATACAAAATAAAATGTGTTGCTAGTTACTTATTTTTATCTATACTTGATTAATGATAGGAGCAAAAATTGGGAAGGCCTGTGTGCCGAAGTGAAGTTGTATTGTCTACTTTACTGAAAAAGAATGGTAATTATGTGAATGAAGAAGGGAAGATTTTAGCTGTAAGTTTCAAATACTCGTCTATTTTTGTGACAGTCTTGGTATAGAAATGATATGTCTTGTTCTGTTTCGAATGTATTTCTTTTAAAAATCTTCTTAAAGTTATGTAACTTTATCCTACACATGGTTCAAAAAGGTTTTTGGACTAAAGCTATTTGATAGTTGCATTATATATTTTATTAGATGTCAAAGTTTATGGTATAGCAACATGTTACTTGAATCTTAGCAGTACCATGCAAGTATAGAAATTTTTTTGCCTTCTCTGCATCTTTTTAGTACGCACCAGTCCTTTTCATGGCTCATTCCACTTTTGAAATGTGTGACACCAACATCTGCGTGCTGCTACACCTAAGATCACTATGTGGGATCAATATGTGACCCATTGACAACATTCCAAGCCCTCCAATTTCCTTTGGTGTGTAGAAAATAATAGTAGGAAAACCTAAAACATATCCAGCAAACCATTGAATTTTAAAGTCTAATGTTTAGGAAAAGCTAGACACAAATAAATCCAACTCCTATTTAGACATGCTAAACACAATAGTTTCCTGCAAAATTTAGCATATAGAATCATCCAGACCCATTGCCATCCACCCCTTAATAAATTTCACCACTTAAATATTTTTATTCGTTCTAATAAGTGCAAGATAGGAGATGCTTTAATTTTGCAATACTTGCTAATGAGTTGATTAACCATTCATTAAAAACAATGTTGATATGTCTCTCTCATGTCTTCTATTTTATTTGTAGGATAAAATTTCGGAGCATCTACCTGAAGATCAAGAACATGCTGCTACTTTAGGTGTTCCATTGAAGATATTGGCTCATCCCAATGACGCCATTGGAAAAGTGTATGGAGTTGAACATTCTGGTCGTGTGCGTGGTATAGGTGGTAATGTTTGTCATTCTGATGTTTTTGGGATGCCTAGACATTCAATTAGTCATGCAAATGTCGGCAGTTTCAGTAATACGTCTCATCAACATGTTGAAGACCTAGAGAAACATGTAGAAACTTTGGAAGATAAGCTGACTGGATATGAAGAGACCAAGGAAAAGCTTGAGGAAACCAAGAAACGACTTGCACAAAATGAGAATCACTTGGAAACTCTTCATAGGTTTTTACAAGCCAAATTTGGTAATGAATTGCCTAGTTTCAACATAGATTCTTCTTAGTTTATATTATATATATATACAAACACATATGATGTTGCTTCAACTTTTTGCATTTTGATTACACTAGCAGTACTTTTGCTATCTTTATTGATGAAACTCACATTTTGTTTTAATATGTATGATGAATAGATCATTAAAGTAATGTTCGTGCATTTATCAGTGTATTTTGTACCAGTTCATTGCAGGGAATTAATTGCATTTAAAAAAAAAAAACTGCACACAGTTGCCACGATTAAGCCGTGGCTAATCTTATCTGAAAAACACGCAAGGTACCTACATTTTATTAGCCACGATTTCAGCATGGCTACTTAAAAATTTTAACATAATTTATTTTTCAGGCAAATAACTTTACCTACGAACAAAGTGTGGCTAAATTTTAGGCCGATCGTGGCTAAAAATTTGTTACCAAGGGCGTAAAAACCGTGGTGAATTTACTCGCGACGCCGGTTATGGGCACACTACCAACCGTGGCCAATTGACTGTGGCCAAAGTGTATTAGCCACGGTTTATATACCATTTAGCCACAGTTTTGTGTGTGGCTAATGAGCGTGTTTTTTGTAGTGAGAAGAGCTTGTATGATTGCAAATACATTATGGGTTAGTTGAGTTTGTTGTTGTTGTAGGTTGTAGAACTTGTATTTTATCCTTCTCTAGATTGTTTTTGCCTTAAGCCGACTTCTCTAGTGGTATGGACTACCGACTTCTCTAGTGGTATGGACTGCGTAAATATTATTGGCTTGTTGTTGTTATTTTATCCAATCATGAGTTTCAAATTTTGAATTTATCCATGAGACTTCGTATATTGAGTTCTTGATTGAGGTTTCTTCAAGTTTTGTTCTTCATTCCTTATTAATGGAGTTTAATGAGTTCTTGAGGTGAGTGTTTCGACTTTGAGGGTTGTTCTTGAGGAAATTTGAGTAATTTTTTGTTTACTTATGTTGGGTTTACGAATCTAAGAAAGTTTGGAAGAAATCAATCAAAAATCGAGAAGAAAAACTCATTGAAACATCTCGGAATTGGGTTGGGCGGCGCGGTAGCAACGCGCCCAATCATGCTAGTAAATGGAGGCCTAGTGCAATGCGCCAACAATGCGCCCAATCAGACCCCTAATAAATGGAGGTGTGGTGCGATGCGTCAGCAGTTCTCCCAATCAGATCCCCCAATAAGTGGAGGTTTGGTGTGATGCACCAGTAATGCGCCCAATCAAACCCCCAATAAATGGAGACCTAGCGCATCGCGCCAGCAATGCGTCCAATTAGACCCCCAATAAATGGAGGTCTGGCACGACGCGCCACCCTGCACCAGGAGCGTCAAGCCACTTTCCCTTTCAGTTCCCTTCCGTCTTTCGTCCCGTATTCTATCCTTATAATCTTGTATTCATTTCCTTATTGATATTAACTATGCTAAACTTCATTGTTTCTTGAGAGATCATTCATATCCTAATCATAACTCTTAAATCTCCATTTCAAATTAAATCATATATTAAGGGTAAAGTTTGAGAAATCCTTTGAGTCCCTTTTTGAGAAATCTTTTGCAACTAATTCTAACTTGTTTTAAGCCTTGAGTAAATGAGTTTGAGGATGAAGAGGGTTGAGTTTCATATTTCAAAATGAGTTTAAGGGAACTAAGTATTCCTAAGCATGCAACACTCTTACATTTAAAATGAGAGAAACATTGATTTCTAAATTAATTTATGAGGAATCTTGGGCATCACCTCTTTTAAGAGGATATTTTTAGTAATTATCACAAATTGAGGAAGAGTTATGTTTTTAAACATTTGAGCATGAGTTATATATTATTGGGAGTAGTATTGAGCACAAATATGGGATGAGTTCAGGCAACTCAAAATCCTCATAAATCATATATGCCAACATGGGTAAAGGGTCATACTTTTTAGATAATTTCTTATTGTTTTTAAGCATAGCTTAGTGGATCTACTTAGTTGAGGATTCCCTATACTCCGACAAGGTATAGGGCAGTTTTGGCAGCGTAGGCGAGACGTTTTATCATCACGTAGCTCATAATGATGGTTGTCGGATAGAGTTTCTCCCAAATAAGAGTTATTATTATATTTTTATATACAGTTGTGTTATTATTGTATTTTTACATACAATTGAGTTATTATTGTACTCTTACATACAATTGAGTTATTATCCATTGTTTTAAAAGTTTTCCATATATTGTATCTTTTATGGTTGCTTTATCCTTGAGTATTTTGAGCTGAGTATTTTTTTAGTTGAGTTGAGTATCTTACCTTTGAGTTGAGTATCTTATCATTTAGTTGAGTATCCTATCCTTAAGTGGAGTTTGAGTTGAGTTGAGAGAGTTTGAGAAGAGGTAAGTATGTTTCTTTTCTATCAGTTCAAGCTTATGTTTATGCTTTAGAGTTCCCCTTACATGCTCGTACATTCAATGTACTGACGTCATTTGACCTACATCTTTCATGATGCAGATCAGGTATTTAGGGTCATCAACATACACTATGTTGATACCACTTGCAGTTCCAGTTAGCTTTGGTGAGCCTCCTTGCTTTTGGAGAGTTTCACTTTTACTTTCAGTTGTTAGAATGTCGTGGGTCTTGTCCCGATAATTCTTTTGTAATTGTAGAGGCTTCATAGATAATTTAAAGGTCGAGGAGTCTATCGTTATTTCATTTGTTGTTGTAATGCTTTGAGGTCATGAGGCATTTAACTAATATTTGTTAAATTATTTTTAAACAATTATTGGAGTTAAGTTTAAATTGAGTGTTTAAAGTTTAATTATGCATTTGGAGTTCCCATTTTGTTTGAGTAAGTCTTCTGCTGAGTAATGAGTCAGGCCAACGATTCGCTTGTGAATCAACAATGATTCTAGAGTGTCGGTCACGTTCAGGGTGTAGGTTCGGAGCGTGACATAGAGTCAAGAAGTGGAAATAAAGTAGAACTAGTTGGAAGGATTAGAGCAGGAGCGGAGCTACAGTGGTGTCAGTGTGTCCAACCGGACACCATTCGTCGAAAAATTATACCGTATATATAAGTAAAATGATATCCTAAATGACTACTTAATATATATTGGACACCGTGAACACATAAAGTATGTGTAGCCCAGTGGTTCTTTGGGCTGACGATGTAACGTGCAACATTTGTCCTTTATGCTTTTTTTTAGTTACTTTCTAAATCTTAATAATAGTTAATAAATCTATTATTAGAAATAATTCAAAATTAATATTATTTGATAAAATTATCCTTAATTAGATACAATTAAGAATTTTAGAAAAAAATTAAAAACTTAGCAGCCAGAATTTTAAATGATTTGACTTTGACTTTTTTTTAATTAAAATTTTAAATAAAACTTATTTTTATTTAATTTAAGTTAATAAAGAACCCTCAAATATTATATAAAACAACAAAAAGCAAAAAAGACTTCATATAGAATTCTTTTTAAAAAAACTTGTTTGATTGTACTCTTTATTTTACATGTCTTGTTGTTACTGTCCTCGTTGCTTGAAGCATAAAAATGATGTCATTCTAAGTTGAGTTTTCTCCTTTTTTTCTCTTTTTTTTTTCTTCCGTTTCATCACGTCATATTAAACTAAATATACACATTAAAACTAAATATTATGTAGTTTAACTTTATTTTTTTTGTCTACATTTGTTCATTAAGAAATTTAATTATTAATATTACGTAGTTTGATTTAAAAAAATTCAGTACACTCATTCGTCATTTTTTTTAATTGATGTAATTTGTGGACACCCTTAGTAAAATTTCTGGCTACGCCACTGGATTAGAGAGCTAATGCAGCATGTAAAGAAGTCTAAATTCTATGTTAGAATGCTAGATGATCTCGAAAATAATAAGATCATACAACAACAATTCAAAGACGTGTTAGGCTCATGTACGCATGTTCATGTCGTAATCTACTGTTTGGGGAGTGTTGAGTACGATTTAAGTCCACCGGTTCAACTTGCTTTAATTCTCCAACTAAAAGAAGATGTTAAGTTCAGTCGGCGGGCTATGTAGAATGTCTCTGAAGACTTATTTTTTATTGTAATTGCAAAACTGCAAGTGATTTTGTTTTTAATTGGGATCTTAGCAATACTCATTAAAGTTTCTGTGTATACATGAGTTTATAGGTGTTATTGTGATAAAACTTGTGTAATAATGACAGTATTCTCATTTAAGATGTGTTTGGTACTGATTTTGATTCATTTTATTTTCCGCCTTAAATTCTGTGTTAGCGTGAATGTTGTACTCTTAATTTTCCTAGTGGATATCAATGAACATGTTTGCCACGAAAATAATTAGAAGAAAGTGGAATAAAATCCTAGTTTTTATTTTTAAAATTCAAAGTTATTTCTTCTTTCTAATGAAATACTTTATTGTTTCTATGGTCTTAAATATATATATATATATATATATATATATACTAAAATATTTTTTAATCTTGTGGTTTTAAACATGTCATGTGGAAGTTAAATTTAAAAATTGACAATAAAGAAAGAAACATTCTTTAGTGTTTCAAAACGAACTAAAAGAAAGACAAAATATAATTTATTTTTTATTAAAAAATACTTATAATAATTCTATTATTACTAAAAAAAAAAATGAGGCCTCTCAAATTTGAGGACCTAAGACGGATGCCTCATTTTTAAAGGCATCAAGTCTTTAAAAATAACGCCTCAACTGTTTTTATATTAGTAATGATTTTGTGGTTTCGATTATGTTAAAAATGAATATTTATATGCTTGTTTGAGATCGAACATAATGGAGAATTCTATTCATGTACTATGGTTGAATAATAAATTAAGGTGAAAATATGTACTTAATATTCGTTGGATTGTGGTTGTATTCATATTAATTTCAAATTTCCAGAATAACATTTTCTTTTTTATTTTAGGGAAAAAGGATAAATAAATCCCCAAACTATCTTAAATGGTATGCAGATATCCTCCGTCATATTATTGGGACATTGGTGCCCCTGCCATCCAAAAACTAGAGTATATATGCCCTTCACACTAACAAAAGAAATAATAGGGACACGTGGTGCAATCTTATCCGTCGACCCAATATTTAATAAATATCGAAACGGTGGATAAGATTATGACACATGTATGTCCATTAGTATAGAAGGTATATATGCTCTAGTTTTTGAACGGCAAGGACACCAATGTACCAAAAGTATGACGGAGGGTATCTACATACCATTTACGATAATTCGTGAGTATATTTTTCTTTTTTTCCCGTTATTTTATTGTGCTGGTACTTTCTTCTTATTGAATTTTTGTTAGTTTTTGTGTTCCTAATTTATTTATTTTTTAAAAATAATTCTCTTCTATGTACCTTTTTTGTTCGCTTTGGTGACTCGAACTCCGAGCCTTAGGTTTGTATTCATAATTTTATATTACTGGAAAAACTCATTAGATTTTGAGGGATACATCTACAGGGCCGTCTTAACCACTAGGCCACTAAAGCTATCGCTTGGGGCCCCATATTTTTTGGGCCCCATTTTATAAAAAAGTACATATACATATTATTAAAAAATTATATTAATCTTTTGAAGAAAAAAACGTGTAAGAGGTTTTATTGTTTTTTCTTTAAAAAAAAATCATTGTTGATATTCTTAAGTATATGTAAATTGTTTTAATTGTTCTTAAAATTTATTCAATTTTAATATGTCAACTAGAAAATATGATTCCGAGTTTGCAAAAAGAGAGAAAACTTGAAGAATTAAATAAATCTTAAAAAAGAGCCCTTGATAGATTTTTAACAAATAATAAATATTTTGAATAAAAAAATATTGGAGGATGTTCTTCAAATGTACAAGTCACCATTAGAATTGATTTAGATGATAATAATATCCAAGAATAAAATCTAGAAGAAGTTGGTGAAAATGTGACATTGTTCCGATATCAAGAACTCCTAAATAATTTAAATAGTTGCATCCCTAAAAATATATATGATCCAAGTCAATGGAATAATGTAGATACGAAATTCAGAGATCTATTAGTAGAAAAGGGACCATTTAGAGTGACTGATATAAAATTTCCACAAGATAAATACGTACGACATTTTTCTACAACACACTATATTCAAAAATTGGTAAACGGAGAAAAGCATGAAAGAAAATGATTGATCTACTCTAAAGATTTGGATAATTTTTTTGTTTTTGTTGTAAATTATTTAGCACAACTTCTATTATTTGTAATAGTATCTATAGCTGAAGGTAGTAATGAGTGGAGAAATCTTAGTGTTAAGCTCAAAGTCCATGGAGTAAAGAATGAACATATTATTAATAATATGAGCTCATGTATTGATTTAGAAATGAGATTGCATTAAAAAAACAATTGATAAAGTTGTGCAGGAACAAATTGATAGCGATAAAGTGCAATGAAAAATGTATTGTCAAGAATTATTGACATGTTCAAAATTATTTGGAAAAATAATTTAGCATTTACGGGAACAAATGGAAAGATCTATCAAGAAAGTAACGGTCATTTTTAAAGCCTAATTGAAATGATTAATAAATTTGATCCAGTTATGCAAGAACATATTTGAAGAATAAGCATGACAAAATGTATAGTCATTACCTTGGACATAATATACAAAGTGAATTATTAAACTTATTTGGCAAGTGAAGTCAAGAATAAAATTATTAAAGAGATTGGAGAAACAAAATAATTCTCAAAATATTAGGGCCTCTCTTTAAGGTTTGGCTTTAGGCCCCCGATCTTGTTGAGTCGGCCCTAGTTTCTAACATATTTTTTTAACAAACTAATTATAAATATGTAGATAAAATAACTAATTATATTAATGGATATTTGTTTATGCTTATTAAATAAATATTTTTTATGCTTATTAGTTTTAAAAGAATTTCCTTTGTAAATTTTATATAAATACGTTAATGAAAAGATAAAAAAATAGTTTTATAACTTTTCAGTACCTTTCCACTACTACACATTCCTATAATCAATAAAAATTTATGTTAATAACCTTTTATTTATTTTATCCGTAGTTATCTTAAATTAAATAGAAATAAAAAATCGTGAATTATGAAAAAAAAAACATTGAAATAACAAATTTTAAAAAAATAGGAAAGAAAAAAGAAAATCAAAATGACTATGGACCAGCCATTTTCAATAAATAAAAAATTAAATATAATTCGTACTCTTACTAATAAAAAAAAAAAGAAGCAAAAAACGCACACGTTCTGCATATCCTTAAATAAATCAAAACAAAATACTTATTCAAATTTGTTTTACATAAATCCAAACAATTAGGATCTGATTAAATACAATAATATACTATAAAATTGTATTTATACAAAAAATACTAAACATGTGTAATGACGGTTAAATATTTTATAATTAATGGGATCACTTTAAAATTTATGTAAATGTCATTATTTTAATTTTCAATTTTGGATGGAGTAATGGTTCCTAAAATATAGATAATCGATTAAAATAGGTTTTTTTAAAAAAATAACTATTTAAAAAATAAAAAAATAGAATCAAAACGTATATTACATCGAAATAAATCATGAATTTTATATTTTTCTTTACCTTTTTTAATCACATTTTAAACAAAATTCAAACACTTTTAACTATTTATTAACGGTTAATATTTGTTTATACTTATTAAATTAATATTTGTTTATGCTTATTAGTTTTCAAAGAAGTCTCTTTATAAATTTTATCTGAATGAATACGTTAATGAAATATTTACATAAAGATAATTACTTCAAAATCTATTTGTTGTATATGTAGATAAAGCCAAATAATTAGAGAACAATTATTTTGAAAAGCGATATACAATTTATTCTTTTTCTATTTCTATCTATGCAAAAAAATAATTGACCATATAATTTTTTCCTTCTATGGATGTGACTTTGTAGTTGTTGAGACAAAATTACTATAATCAACTTCATATTTAGAATTAACACTATCACTGAGATTTGTGTATGCATTATATAGATATAGCAACTTTTTGAGCATTAAAATCTATTATCTATAATTATTGTAAACCATTATAAGTTTTTCTTTTTTGCAGGATGATTGGTGTTTAATGTGCATATTTGAGTTTTTATTTTTATTTTAATATATTGTTGAAGTTATTATTTACACATATTTAGTCTGAAGCATTTATTTGATAATATTATTTAATAATAAGTTAAAATTTAAAATTGTCAATAGATTAATTTTTATAATTACATTTATTAACTAACCGCGCAACTCGCGGACACGAATACTAGTATAAGATAATAACATGATCTTTTTTCGCTAGTTTATTTACTGCTGAAGTTGAACTCATGTGTTCAACGTATTATGTTTTTTAAATAAATTTCAGTGTGACTTATACTTATTGTTAGAATTTAATTTTATAGTTGTTTAATCTTTCTTGTTTAGTTGTTAATATGTTTGTTAAACTAAAGTTCATAGTAATCTTTCTTATACTAGTTATCTTTCTAAAAGATGCTTTTATAGTATTTTAGAATTAATTTTATATGATGCTAAATATTATGATTTTGAAGTTGCTTCTACTAGTTTTTTTAAAAGTGATTACTTTGATATTTCTTAAGGTCTTGAGTCAGCTGTGCTGACCTATTTTCTAATGTTGAAAGAAAAACGTGTGCATGACATATTTGGATAAACTAACAAAAATTGAAGAAGTGAAGAAATGAGAAAAATATTTTAATGATATGCTAAAGATAATTTTGAGGTGAAATTGAGTGATGAGTTGGAATATATGAAAAAATTTGGTGATAGAATATGTATTCATTGCTTGTCTATAATAAAGAATATTGGTATAGATATTTATTTAGTGAAAGAACCAAGTATTATGTGGTGAAAAATAATTTGTATATGTTAGTCCTAGACACAAATCTATATTAATATGCTTGAAGATATTAGAAATAAAATAGTGGATAGGCATGAAGATATGATTAAAATTGCAGATACTTAGATCAGTAACATTTCACTCATGAAAAGATTAATTTTAGAATAAAAATAAATTGACACGAAATTAAATGTGAATTGAAACCATAATATTGAATTTGAGATCCAGGAAGGAGAATATAGACACATAATTGACATGGCTAATAAGACATGTAGACACAAGTTATGACAATTAAAGGGTATTCCTTGCCAACATGTAGTTTGTGCCTTGTATCATATTGTGCAAGAATCAGAACATTGGTATAAAAAAGATACATTCCTACATGCTTATAAGTACTTCTTATAATCTATCTCTAGTATGAAAATGTGTCTTGAGACCAATAACCCAACACTTGAGCCCCCTGAAGTAAAGTCAATGTCTGAAAGATCAAGCAGATGTAGAAGAAAAGATAAAGACGAATCAAAAAGAAAAAAGTGAGGAAAACATCAAAGAATGGAATGAAAATGGCATACTCTAAATACCATCAGATTGGGCATAACAAAAGAAGTTGCGAATGAGTGGTAAGCATTTTAAAATTTCTTTCATTTTTAATCATTTTAATTTTGTTTCTTAATGCATAACCCTCTCAACACCCTACTCAGCATCTTTCACAACTCTTTCAAAATCTTCTTCAACAACCTTCTTAGTAGCCTCTTCAATCACTAGTAAGTCAGCCTAGCATTCAACATTTCTCTTCTTTATATTTAGAAACTTCAAAAGTTAAAGAAAATAAAAGTCAACAAACAACTAGTTATTCAATTGTAAGGGCAACATATTGATCAGTTGGAAAAAAAGAACAATATAGATAGGATTTGATATTTAAACAGATATATACACAATCTTAAAGACAAGTCATTAATGTATGTATATTCTTTACATGATTTTCTTACATCTTTATTTATATATAATGAATAATTATATAAATTATGCGGGAGATAAGTTATTTCAAGTGGATTTAGGATAACATTAAAAGATGCATCACAAATAAATGTTGATTTTGAATTCAAGTTACCTGATTTAAAAATGAAATGAAAAAAAATATTATGACCAAAACCAACTTCAACAAACGTTATAACGAAAAAATTACAAATCAAATTCAAGTGAGTTCCATATGAGTTCAACAGTGTTAGTGATGTGGTTTCATGGTGAAAAAATGTTGATCTTGGGCAGCCTAGTTTTGCTTATTTTGACATATGTTTTTTAAAAAGCTTATTTTAATTATTGATCATTTTGATGCATTTTGAGTTATTTTAATATATGTTTGCCTTTGGACAAGTTTTTTAAGGTCATTATGGCTCTTTATAAAGCTAGTTTAATGGATGTTAAGCTGAACTAGCTTCACAAAGAACCATAATAACCTCAAAGACCTAAAGACAAACATACATCAAAATATATCAAAATGATTAGTAATTGGAGTATGCCTTTAGAAAACATATATCAAAGTAAGAAAAAACAAAGCTACAAAGATCAACATCTTTTTCATCATGAAATCACATCACTGAGACTGTTAAACTCTTATAAAATCTACTTAAATTTGATTTGCATTTTTTTTTAGCTGTGACATTAGTTGAAGTTGGTTCCTAATCATAACATTCTTTTCATTTTCATTTCAAAGCAAGTGGCTTGAATTCAAGATCAACATTTTTTTGTGATGCTCTAAACCTACTTGAGTTAACTCTTTCACTTGGTCTCCCAAGCTGTATAAATCATATATATTATGCATTATACATAAATAATAATGTAAATAAATAATGTAAAGAATATACGTACATTAATGACTTGTCTTTCATATTGTGTATCTGTGTAAATATCAAATTTTATATCTCTTGTTCTTTTTCTTCCAACTGAAAGAAGATGTTGCCCTTGCAGTGAAAGAATTAGTTGTATGTTACCTTTTACTTTCCTTAACTCTTGAAGTTTATGGACATAAAGAAGAGGAATGTCGAGTGCTAAGGTGACTCACTGGTGATTGTAAAGGCTGAAGAGAGGGTTGTTGAAAAGGCTCATGAAAAGATTGTGGATGCTGCTGAGTGAGTGTTGAGAGGGATATACATTAGAAAATAAAATTAGAAATCTAAAAATAATTAAAATTGAAAAGAAATTTTCAAAATGCTTATCACTGATTTACAATTTTTTTTGTTATGCCTAACTTGATGGCATTTGAAACATGACATTTTTACTTCATTGTTAGATGCTTTCTTTCACTTATTTTTTCTTGGTTCATTTTTATCTTATCTTTTAAATCTGTTTGATGTTTCAAACATTGACTTCACTTCAGGAAACTCAACTAGTGGGTTATTATTTCAAGCCACATTATCATTTTAGAGATAGGTTATAAGAAATACTTATAAGCACGTAGGAACGTATCTTTTTTATATAAATGTTCCACATAATCCTTCAATTTTTGTCCAATGTGATACAAGACACAAACTACATGTTGGCAAGGGATACTCCTCAACTTCCATAATCTGCAGCTACATGCCTTATTAGCCATGCCAATTATGTGTCTATATTCTCCATATTCTCCTTCCTGACTCCTAAATCTAATGTCATGGTTTCAATTCACCTTTAATTTCCTGTCAATCTCTTTGTTTTGTTCTAAAATTAGTCTTGTCATGAGTGGAATGTTACTAATTCAAGTATCCGCAAACTTTAATCATATCTTCATGCATATTCATCAGTTTACGTCTGATATCTTCAAACATACTAATCATAGAGTTTTTATTTAGGACAAACAATTTATGAATTAAATATTTCACACATATTATTTTTCACCACATTACACTTGATTATTTCACTAAATAAAGTCCTATTCTTTATTATTTTTGTGTAGCGGAACTGGTAGTTGGTGAATTCATAAAAGTGGTAATGTGGTAGATGGTGGTGTGGTAGGTGAGTAACTTATTTTTAAGATTCTATTATAATATCTTTTTACTAAGTGTCTTAATCTTGATATCTTTTTAATATTACTTTTTGGTAGTGCCAAATTCATGGTAATATGTAA
>JAJOOE010001780.1:0-26932 GCA_036250405.1 Solanum raphanifolium
AGCTAAACAAGTTTCCGGTAACTTCCGAAGCACATTTTTAAGAACTTTTTGGGTCAAATTCAAATATAATCATTTCATTAAGTTCTCGACTCCAAACTCACATGTGAGGCTCTAGTTTCACTCTATCATTTTCCGGGTCGTTACACTTAAAGGCATATAAGTGTAAGGCAAGAATAGCATCCCATAATGGCACCCAAGCCAAGTATCCCTTTTTGATCATCTTAATCATAACCTTGAAGTCATCATAGTCATATTTACCCTAATTTGGTCTCATTCTTAATTTATTTCATAAGGACAAAGGGTACTATCACCTTAGTCAATCATACCATATTAAGGAAGGAAACTATAGAACAATCCTATCTAAACATAAGCCATATAAGAGCAAACATATCATGAGTCACCTTAAGACAAGCTTGTGGCATGCATGAACAAGACCCCATAATCCTACCCATGCTAAGCTAGACACTTAGGTTCATCATTCATGTTCATCATCTCTTAACATAATAAAGACAAGGGTAATCACCCCTTAGTCATGCATGAAGTGGAGAGGTATCTAGACCTACTATCCCAAACTAGTCATGCCTCCATGTTCATTATTAGAAGAATGTAGATATTCGCCTCCATATTCATTTTAATGTGATATAGGTATTCACCTCCATATCAATATTAATGTGTAATGTAGGTATTCGTCTCCATATTCCCACATAAAGATCACAGGTAATCGCCTCCATCACTAACATAAAGGCTAATGGGTGATCACCTATTGCCTTGGGAGTCACACATACAAAAGGGTAATCACCTCACACTCCCCCATACTTTATTAATTAGGAGTAAGGGAACTCACCACACATTCCTATCATGTAAATGTCATTTAGGGGAATCACCACGAGCCTCATCACATTTAATAGTTCTAAGACTTAAATTAATTTTAGGTGAGCAAACCTTTCAACCTAGAATCATTCTATGTGAGACAACCCTTCATGTCATATCATACTCATGCCTAAAACCATATCTAGAATTCTACATTAGGCATTGCTATCATTATGGATCAAGTGAGTCTATCACTTTATGCATCTAAGCCTTCATGATGTATACTAAGTAGATATAGGCCTTCTACCACAATTCTATACTCTAATCATCTAATCTGACATATAGACTTTACTCTCAAAGCCTTAACATTCATAGTTCAATCATATTAGATTTACCTTCAAACCCTAGTGATCAACATTCATTACTACAAGCCTTACATTCAATCTTTACTTCTTGTAACCTTCATTCATACCTAAATTTCAAGGAATTCTAATCATATTTATCATTACTAGGTGATTCTAGTCATAATTGGTCATAAAGGTTCAATTTTAACTTTACAAGTCAGAATCAATCAAATACAGTAGAGTATATTTCAATTCAACATTATATGATCCTATGATCAATTACCACACATAATACATGAATTAGTAAGATCACCAAAGAACCTTCAACTTTGCCTCTAATGGCATAAATCCACAAAGATCACATTCATAAATTTAGATTAGGGTTTACCAAATCACATGAAATCATCATAATATCATTCAAAAAAAGCTAAATCAATCATAATTGGGTAGTATCCACTAGATTGGAATCATACCCAAGTCCTACCCACAGTGCAATCACAACTTTAGCTAGAATTGGGTTTTTGAGTTCACAATTGGGGAAAACTATGGGGGCTCTATGGGAGGAAGAACCCATAGATAAATAAGCTTCACATACCTTAATCAATGCCCTATCACAAGCCTTTAGTAATGGAACCTTTGTTCTTGACTTTAGCTTCAACCTCTAGCTTCTTCTTCAATGGAGGTTTTTCTAGAGAGAGAAATATTTTAGAGAGGAGTGATTTGGGGTTTTGATTTGGTCTTGTGATAAAGTGACTTAAATTTAGGGGCTAAAGGCTTAAAATACCTTAAATAGGTGAATAAAAGACATATAAAATTACCCGACTTAAAACTAGTCTAATAGGAAATTCCCATTTAACACCTCACTTGGCAGCCCCATGCCAGGGGCCACGCCCATGTCCACGAGCCGTCAAGTGAACCATGGCCCGTGGTGTTTCCCATGCTCCCTTTACCAGTGTCTTCCCTAATTGCCAAGCTCCCACAATTCTAAGGTATGACCACCAGCCTTCCCACAAGCCATGGTCATGACCACGAGCTGTGAAGTGGTTCGTGGTCCATTAGGCAATAGCTAAATTTTGGGCCTTGCCTTCCATGAGTCTATGGGGTCTCCACCGACCCCTTCACGGACCGTGGTCAACACCACAGGTCGTGATGGTGGTCGTGAACCGCTTGGGCAGTACTTTGCCATGGTTGGGCAGCCGGCCCCCTTGGCTTAGGCTTGCCCTTTTACCTTGGCACTTGCCCTTCCCATGCTCAACCAAAATCTAAATAGTCTTCTACACTACAAGGCCTAACACGTACCTTGTCGTTCAATTACTAAACCCCTCATTCCAAGCACGCAAAGTCTCATCTACGACTCTAATTCACATACATCAAACTCTAGAACCTTAGCTTAAGGCCCTAGTTTAGTCTACTAGTTTCTGGGGTGTTACAATATCTCCCTCCTGGGAACATTCATCCTCATATGATGATCCTAAACATTTCTCAAAGGAAATGACTCTAGACTAGAAACCCATTATGCATGAAATACATCTAAATGCCCACAACCAATTAGGAAAACTTCAATTCCCACCAACATACTCAATGCACAAACGGAAGTAAGAACTTCATCAACAACCCATTTAAGCAAGACATTCTCATAACTAGTCATATTCAAAGAGGAACTACCATCTCTTAATCATAACTTGCTCAACATACTCTCATGGAGCCCATACACACTTTACCTTCAAAAAGCATTCATTTCAAGGAGGAATCTTTCAACTCCAAAAACTAAGGCATGCTCATATAATCATCTCATGAAGTCTATATGAAAATATACTCAATGCACTACAACATGAGTAAAACAATGCATATAAGTCATTTCTAACAAGACCTAAGCATTTTCATAAACATGCATCAAATAAGAAGATCATGGATAAATACAATTCACACATGACATCACATAAAAGCAATCAAGAAGAACTTATCATCTCAATCTTGAATAGGAGTAGATAGAAAAAGGATGAGGACATTGGAACATCTCATTGGCCCTTGGCCTCCCAAGTAGCACCTCCACCTAAAACCCTCACTAAAGGAAACTCCATGCTACTTCATGGAACAACTTCCTTTCTCTTTTATTTCTTAATGTGCCGGTCTAAGATCTCTACCGGTACTTCTGAATTAGAGAGGTTCTGTTTAAGCACTATAGCTCATAGGCAACCTTACTAACACCTCTCAAGATCTAACATGAGCCTAACTCATGAACATCATGGGCATTCAACGACCTTGCTATCTAAGCACAATATCTCCCCCTTGGGACCAAGCCTATAAAAACTCTTTTAAGCATCAATTCTTTCAGATCTATGGTCGGAGCAAGTCATCACTAAAATTTCACATCCATCACCCAAGATGATTCTACACCAAGGTGAATTACACTTCCACCCTTCTTAGAGGAGTCTATTCACTCAACCCATTTAGGCATTACTTGAACACCCTATTTCAACCAATCTATCAATCATACTTCTAAACTCATCATGACTAAGTCGGGTTCTACCAACAACTAAACATCTCCTCACATTCACCTTGCTAGGTAGGCACACTATCTCCCCCTTAGGAGTAATCCTACACAAAATCTTCTAAACATCATTCACAACATAAAGGCAATAATGAAGCATTATTCATACTAAAGACAACATCACAATCTGTCATCTCAAATCTCTCAAGTCACATAGCCATAATTGGAATCACAACCAACCTTTCTCCCAGACTCCTTCTAGCATAATCCTTTCAAGTGGTCATATCCTAAATATCATCGGATAAGGAAGAAGAGAGAGAACTTGTAGAGTTAAACTCTATGACACGACTTGGAGAATAAAGAAGTGAAGTTTACTAAGCATCCAATAGCCTCCTATTCATAAACGTGGCGCGTTTCACATTTATGAACAAATGTCTACTAGACGTGGTTTGAGACAATCCTAGAACCATTCTAAACCTTGTGCTCTGATACAAAGTTTGTCACGACCCATGAGTACCCCCTAGACGTAACACGGCATACTCAACCCCGAAGGGGTCTAGTACAAACCCTTAGCATCATAACATAGGTAATAGGAAAGTATGGAAATTTTAAAACTTCTGTAAGACCATACAATCGAAAACATTTTCACAAACAAGCGGAAGTCTTTACAAAAACCTTTGTCTCAAACCATCTATTTAAACTCATGAATAAAAATGTTTGGGACGCAACCCATACAATGTCTAAAAACTAAAGAAATGACATAAAGGAAATAAGGGCTTGTTCTTGAAGCTATGAGGACTCACCAATTCCTCAACTCTTCTAGATCCTTGGAAACCTAGCCTTCAAAGCAACTCAATCTCCTCAACCCTACATTAGATCAGAATGTTGACAATATGCGTTAGTACAAAATGTACCAAGTATGAACGCTAGCACACCATCACAAGAGCATCTCAAAATGGTTAGTCACATAAGACATAGGAATAAGAGATAATAACATAGTCATAACATAATCATCATAGTCATACCATATCCATCATAGTCATAGCATAGTCTACAACATAAACTTCATATAAACATAAGTCGACATAAGACATAGTTAATGAGCATAGGAGTTAAGTCATAATCATAGTAAGCCAAGTCTTCATCATAAGCATCACATAAGCATAATTGGCTCTTAGTGATCTCTACCAAAATAGAACCATTCTCAAGTAACCTCAAAAAGCATACAAGTGCAAGGCAAGAATAGCATCCCATAATCCCACCCAAGCCAAGTATCCCTTTTTGGTCATTTTAATCATAGTCCTTTATACATGGTCAAGTCTCAAGCTTACTTACCATAACGGAACCAAAGTCCTAAGTAACCTCAAAGCACACTTTTGCAATGTATGAAAGGCATCCCATATTACCTTTCACATTACCTCAAGCCACACATATCATGGAATCATAAAATCATGGGTATTCACCTCTAGTCATACATATAAATGAATCATAGGTATTCACCTCCATGTTCATTATTAGAAGAATATTGATACTCACCTCCATATAATTTTTAGGTGATATAGGTATTCGCCTCCATATCAATTTTAATGTGTAATGTAGGTATTCGCCTCCACATTCCAACATAAGAATCATAGGTAATTGCCTCCATGACCAACATAAAGGCTATTGGGAAATAACCTCTTGCATTGGGAGTCACACATACAAAAGGGTAATCACCTCACACTCCCCCCATACTTAATTAATTAGGAGTAAGGGAACTCACCACACATTCCTATCATGTAAAGGTCATTTAGGGGAATCACCACGAGCCTCATCACATTTAATAGTTCTAAGACTTAGATTCATTTTAGGTGAGCCAGCCTTTCATCCTAGAATCATTCTATGTAAGACAACCCTTCATGTCATATCATACTCATGCCTAAAACCATATCTAGAATTCTACATTAGACATTAGTATCATCATGGATCAAGTGAGTCTATCACTATGTGCATCTAACCTTCATAATGTATACTAAGTAGATATAGGCCTTCTACCACAATTCTATACTCTAATCTTCTAATCTCACATATAGACTTTACTCTCAAAGCCTTAACATTCATAGTTCAATCATATTGGATTTACCTTCAAACCCTAGTGATCAACATTCATTACTACAAGCCTTACATTCAAGCTTTACTTCTTGTAACCTTCATTCATACCTAGATTTCAAGGAATTCTAATCATATTCATCATTACTAGGTGATTGTAGTCATAATTGGTAATAAAGGTTCAATTCGAACTTTACAAGTCAGGATCAATCTAATACAGTAGAGTCTATTTCGATTCATGATTATATGATCCTAACTTTGATAAATTACCACACATAATGCATGAATTAGAAAGATCACCAAAGAACCTTCAACTTTGCCTCTAATGGCATAAATCACATGAAATCATCATAATATCATTAAACAAAGCTAAATCAATCATAATTGTGTAGCAACCACTAGATTGGAATCATACCCAAGCCCTACCCACAATGCAATCACAACTCTAGCTAGAATTGGGTTTTTGAGTTCACAATTGGGGAAAACTATGGGGGCTCTATGGGTGGAAGAACCCACAGATAAATAAGCTTCACATACCTTAATCAATGCCCTATCACAATCCTTTAGCAATGGAACCTTTGTTCTTGACTTTAGCTTCAACCTCTAGCTTCTTCTTCAATGGAGGTCTTTCTAGAGAGAGAAATATTTGAGAGAGGAGTGATTTGGGATTTTGATTTGGGTTTTGTGATAAAGTGACTCAAAGTTGGGGGCTAAAGGCTTAAAATACCTTAAATAGGTGAATATAAGACATATAAAATAACCCTCACTTAAAACTATTCGAATAGGAATCCCATTTAACCCCTCACTTGGCAGACCCTTGCCAGGGGCCACGTCCATATCTACGAGCCGTCAAGGGAACCGTGGCCCGTAGCGGTTCCCATGGTCCCTTGACCAGTGGCTTCCCACAATTGCCAAGCTCCCACAATTCTAAGGCATGACCACGAGCCTTCTCACTAGCCGTGGTCATGACCACTGGCCGTGAAGTGGCTCGTGGTCCCTTATGCAGTAGCTAAGTTTTGGGCCTTTATTTCCATGATTCTAAGTGGTCTTCACGGACCCATTCATGGACCGTGGTCAAGACCATGTGTCGTGAAGGTTGTTGTGAACCTCTTGGGCAGTACCTTGCCATGATTGGGCAACCTTGGCCCCTTGGCTTAGGCTTGCCGTTTTGCCCTGGAACTTGCCCTTCCCATGCTCAACCAACTCTAAATAGTGTTCTACGCTACGATGCCTAACACGTACTTTGGCGTTCAACTACTAAACCCCTCATTCCAAGCACGTAAAGTCTCATCTACGACTCTAATTCACATACATCAAACTCTAGAACCCTAGCTTAAGGCCCTAGTTTAGTCTACTAGTTTCTAGGGTGTTACACTAAATGAGCCCAAATCTTAGACTCATCAATTGACTAAGAGGAGAATTCACCAAGATTGGTGTTGCGAATACTATTTATATACTAGCACACGGGAGGATACCTATACATATTTAGAGTAAAGAACATATAATGAAGTAATTCGATACACTCGGGAGAGGGGGAAATATTGTTAGCTATTTGGAGATCTTATGCTATCACTATGCTCCTTTACTAGGAATAGAACTTAGGAAACTCACTTCGTTGATATTAATCGCAAATATCAGATTTCATGCCAATGAATATGGAATCGAATAGCATTACATACCTTATTTTCTAAACAATACAAATATTACGATTCAGCCTCCATTTTTTGGTATTAATCTAAAATATAAGTAATTATTTAACTAATGTTAGCAGCTAATCACATTAAGGTCCTCGTAAAATAGTAGCTAAATACTTGACTGATAGTAGGCCCATACAACCCTTACAGGAATGGTGAATCGCCACAACCTTCTTCTATACATTAATACAACTTTATACATCGTTTGCCAAGATACCCAAGCTGCCCCCAACAACAATATACATAAGGAAGCCACTATCAATCCACAAAAATCCTTCAACATAAAAGGAGAATATTAAACTCAAGGATTCATCACCATTCATGATTTCTTGAAAAATATATTCAAAATTCTCCACCTCAAACTTGTATTTAAAGAGAGGCAAAAATGGGTAGTAGCCTTACCTTAGTTTCTGGAAATTAATCCTCTAAACTTGTACTTCAAGAACTCAAACTCTCCTTCAAACTTTTACTTGAAAGATGGGACAATATTCAAGAACTCCTAAGGTGTTTTAGGGCTGTTGTGTGAAGCCAAGAAAGTCCAAGAGAGAAACTTTATAAATCTAAAATTTACAAGTTAAAAATGAAGCAAAGGATCTGATCTTTATCCCTTTAAAAGAGAGGTGACGCACTTACTTGTCCTTCTAACTTGGGTCTTTGAGGAATTCAACACTTGTTGGACCTTGGTGCCAATTATCCCTCTATTCTACTCAATTAGGTCCATTATTAATGCAAGTAGGTGGTAGTGTACTTGGCCCAATAATCTAGCCAAAAGACTCCTAGTAGGTTATCCACCTACTTGGTTCTTTAGGCTGCTCAATAAGTCTAAGTAGGTGATGCACCTACTTGTCACCTACTAGCTTAATTAAGTTAAGCAAGCAACTCACTTATTTTATTCAATTTTCTAAATCTTACTCCTTTTTTCTTTAACTTAATACTTTACTTTGAACTTTAAGCCCAAAAACCACCTTATTATCTCAAGTTTAAACACTTCTGTTGTGGTTAACTGAAACATATATCCACTGAAGCGTGTGGGCATCGCATCACCTTCCAATCTAAATTCAAACCATCACTGTTCATATAAGAAACTTGGTCCCTCACCTATACGACAATTCTATGTCAAGTGTCATATGTATAGAACCAACATATGGAGAATACGGGGTGTTACATTCTCCCCTCCTTAAGAACGTTCATCATCAAATGTTAGCATAGTTAGCCATTCCCATAAAATTTAAAGCCTAAATTAGATTCTATTATAAGCCACATAATTCATATAAAGTTACACTTACTTGTCAATGCATCAACTCAACACTTTGACATTTTTCTTTAGATTGAAATAAATGAGGATACTTGGACTTCATTGCTTCTTTTGATTCCCATGTAACCTCTTCAACTTGTTGGTTTCTCCATAGCACTTTGATAGAAGCTAGTTCTTTATTTCTTAACTTTCTAACTTGTCGATCCAGAACAACAATGGGTACTTCTTCTTAAGTGATATCTCCCGTCACGTGTACATATTCAGTAGGAGTAATACTATATGGGTCACTTATACATTTTCAAAGCATTGAGACATGCAACACTGGATGAACTGTTGAAATCTCTTGAGGTAGCTCTAACTCATATGCAACTTGTCCATCCCTTCGAGTAGTCTTATATGGCCATATACAGCAGGGACTTAGCTTTCCCTTTTTACAAAATCTCATTACCCCTTTAATAGGTGACACCTTCAAGAACACCCAATCTCCTATAGAAAACTCCAGTCCTTTCCTTTTCATATATGCATATGATTTATGTCGACTTCGAGTTTTTTCTAGCCGTTGTTGTATCACCTTGACTTTTTCCATAACTTTGTGAACAAGATATTGACTAAATAACTGATTGATTATCTACATTTACTCCTATATAAAGCTTCATAAGGTGTCATTTTGATAATTGAATGGTAGCTATTGTTGTATACAAACTTGATCAGTAGCAAATGATCATCACATCTACCTTTGATGTTAATATATAAGTTTGGAGCATATCCTCAAGTCTTTGAATTGTATGTTCTGCCTGACCGTCTGAGGGTTAAAGGATGTACTTAAATTTACTTTTGTTTCCAAACTCTTTTTTGAAATGACTTCCAAAGATTTGAAGTGAATCGATCTCCCCTATCAGATATAATAGAGAATGGCACTCCGTGTAGCCTGTATAAGTAGTCTTGACCGGCAAGGAGTGCGCTAATTTGGTGAGCCTATCAACAATTGCACATATAGAATCAAACTTCCGAAATGAACGAGGCAAAATAGTGACAAAATTTATGTTGATCATGTCCCACTTCCAAATTGGAAGTTCTATATGTTGCATATAAACTCTAGGCTTTTGGTGCTCTACTTTAACTTGTTAATAGTTTGGACATTGAGCCACAAATCCTATAATGTTCTTCTTTATGTCACCCCACCAATACACTTCTTTCAACTCATGATACATTTTGGTTGACCCTGGATAGACAGAATATCTTGAATAATGTGCTTCCATCAAATCCTCATTCTTAGTCTGTCTATATTAGGTACACACAATCTAATTTGGCATTGGAGTACTTTATCTTTCGTAAGCTCAAATGTTGTTCTCATACCATTCTGTACATTCTCTTTAATTTTTAATAGAATAGGGTCCTTATATTTCTTCTGTTTCACTTCAACCACAAATGAAGATTTAACCGAATTATGCACGAACTTGTTCTTCCGGAGATTCAAGAAGGTGAACCCCTGAGTTAGCTATTTCTTATAGATCTTTAGTTATTCATTGTTTTTAATAACACCCCGAATTAGAGATAGGATAGAAAGGGGTTAAGAAGGCAATTCAATAACTTGTTGCTATGATCTTTGATATTCTTCCATATGTGTTGTTAGACACGTTTTATGTATCTACTCATATCGGTGAATCTATTGTGACTAAGAAAGTCTATAGAAATTGTCTCGTCTCCTTTTCCCATATGGTAACTCATGTTGATCTTGTAGAGCTTGATATGCTAGATTTCAATGTTATTCTTGGTATGGATTTGTTGCATTCTTATTAAGCTTCTATTGATTGTAGAACCCGAGTAATCAAGTTTTAGTTTCCAAATGAGACTATCCTAGAGTAGGAAGGAGGAAATTCTATGCCGAAAGGTCGGTTTGTTTCTTGTCTTAAAGCTAGAAATATGATTTCTAAGGGCTGCATATACCATCTAGTTAGGGTAAGGGATATGGATTCCAAAACACCTACTATTGAGTAGGTCCCCATTGTAAATGAGTTTCCGATAGTGTTTCCTGATAATCTACCTGTATTCCTCCTGAAAGGGAAGTAGACTTTGGTATTAACCTTCTCTATATACGCAACGTATATTTAGTCCTCTTTACAGAATGGCTCCGGCAAAACATAAGAAATTAAAAGAGAAATTGAATGATTTGTTGGAAAAGGGTTTCATCTGACCTAGTACCTCTCCATAGGGTGCTCTAATTTTGTTTATTCGAAATAAAGATGGCTCGCTTCGTATATGTATCGATAAACGTCAATTGAATAAGTTACCATTAAGAATACGTATCCTCTTCCAAGTATAGACGACTTGTTTGATCAAGTACAAGAAGTAAGTTACTTCTCTAAGATTGACCTCTAGTCGAGTTATAACCAATTAAGGGTGAAAGAGGATGACATTCCGAAGACAACTTTTCAAACTCGGTATGGTCATTATGAGTTTTTGGTGATGTCCTTTGGCTTGACTAATGCTCCAGCAGCATTTATGAATTTGATGAATAGAGTGTTTAGGCAATACCTCGACAAATTTGTGATAGTGTTCATTGATGATATGTTGATCTATTCAAGAGGTGAAGACGAGAATATCGATCATTTGAGGATTGTGTTGCAAGTCCTCAAGGACCAACAAACTTTTCCAAAGTTTAGTAAATGTGAGATTTTAGTTAAAGTTCGTGGCTTTTCTTGGTCGCATTATTTCCGGTAAAGGTATTATGGTAGATTCTACGAAGACGGATGTGGTTAAGATTTTGCCTAGACTTCTATCCCCTTTAGATATTTAAAGTTTCAAAGGTTTAGCCAGTTACTATAGTAAGTTTGTTGAAGGGTTTTCTTCGATTGCTCTCTATTGACGACATTAACCCAAAAGAAGGTGTGACGACCCTGGGTATAGCCTAGATGTAACATGGCGTACTTGACCCAAAAGGGGTCTCATACAAGCCCTTAGCATATCATAACATAATATAATACAAAAATATGGAAAATTTAAAAACTTTTATCCATACTATAGAAGTCATTTTCATAAAAGCAAGCGGAAGTCTTTACTACACTTTATCTCAAACCATCTAATACAACTTTAAAATAAAACTCTTGGCACATAGCCCATACAATAGTCTCAATATGAAAATAAAATACATGAAGGAACTAGTGGATTTTGTCCTCGAAGATATAAGGACTCACAAAAATCTTCAACTCCTAGAAACTTCTAGAAACCTATCTCCAAGAGTAGAACTCAATCTCCAAACCCTACATTTGATGAGAATACAGGCAAAGTATGCGTTAGTACAAAATGTACTAAATATGTTAGCAAGCATAATCATCAGAGCATAAGACAAGGGTTAGTCAATATAAGACATAATCCATAATCATATGAAATACTTCATGAAATATAAACTATAAGCACGAGAGACAATATCATAATAATAAGCAAAGTCTCCAACATAAGCATCATATAAGCATTATTTGACTCTTAGTCATCTATACCATAATAGAACTACTTTCAATTAACCTAATAGCATACTTGTGAAATGCATGAATAGCATCCCATAATACCACCTAAGCTAAGTATCCTTTTTTGATCATCTTAAGCATAGTTTCCATACATGGTCAAGTCTTTAAGCATTTCTACCATAAGGGCTCCATACTCCTAAGTAACCTCAAAGCACACTTGTGCTATGCATGAAAGGCATCCCATACTACCCTTCACACTAAGCATAACCTTGAAGTCATCCTAGTCATAATTGCCCTCCATTGGACTCATTATCAGCTTACTTCATATACATAAGGGAACTATCACCTTTAGTCAATCATATCATGGAAGGAAACTATAGCAACAATCCAAGCTAAGTCTACACTATACAAGAGAACACTTCATAAGTAGGTTCAAGTTATACTTGTGCAATGTATGAATAACATCCCATACTACTATCCACACTAAGTACCATTTTAGGCTATCATACGTACTTACTAGTTGGGGACTAGTCCCTATTTACTATTTTCCATTAGTCATTTAAGGTACTTCTCTATTTCGTACAAGGCAAGTCACAACACATGAATGAATTCTATTTCTCAATTCAAGGCTACCAAGGAATAACCCCCTAATAGGCTAGACCATGATATCATCTTACTAACATTACGATATTAAGTTAAACTAACTACCTTGGAAGGCACACTATCATACAGGTCCAAGCTATTCTAGGAAGGGTACAAGTGTTCCAACCTAGCTACCATGAAATAGTCCTACACCAACTAAGTCATGCCACCCTTACAAGTACACTATAATACCAATGCAAGCTATCCTTAGGAGAGTATGATTCTCAATCCTAATCTACCTTTAGGAGAGTATATGTCCTCAATCCTAAGCTACCATGGCTACTCCTTACTCAAGCTACCCTTGACATGCATCTTACAATGCCAAGTCAAGCTACCCTTACAAGCACATCAAGATGCTAGTGTAAGCTACCCTTAGGAGAGTATGATTTCTCAATCCTAAGCTACCCTTAAGAGAGTATGATTTATCAATCCTAAGCTACCCTTACAAGAATATGTGTCTTCAATCCTAAATCTACCATGAAATGGTCTTGGCCAAACCACGTCATGCTATCATGGAAGCATCCAAATAATGCTAGTTCAAGCTACCCTTAGGAGAGTATATATCCTCAATCCTAGGCTACCATGACTATCCCTAACTCAAGCTACCCTTGACATGCATCTTACAATGCAAAGTCAAGCTACTCTAAGGAGAGTATGGATCCTCAACCCTAAGCTATCCTTAGGATATTATGATTCCTCAATCCTAAGCTATCAATCTTAGTTTTGGCTTACCAAGTCAAGCTATACATGAAGGGAACATATGTCACAACTTCAAGCTATTCTAGACTAACATGTTTTGATTCATTTTAGGTTATTAAGCCAACCTAGAATCATTCTATGGGAGAAAACCTTGGATCTCCTAGCATATTTATCCCTAAGTGTGTAGAAGAGAAACAATACACAACAAGATCACATAATATTGGCTTTACTACCAAATCCCTAACATTGATGACTACAAGCCTTATTTTCAAACCTTACTTTTTACTACATTCATTATATCTAGATTTCAAGGTATTCTAATCACATTCTTCATTAGTAGGTGATTCTAGTCATATTTGATCATAAAGGTTCAAATTCAACTTTACTACTTATGATCCTTCATATTCAATAAAGTATAGTTCAATTCATGTCTATATGTTCCTAATCATGAACTACTACTACAAATGACATTGATTTTAGAAGATCAATTCTAATTCTTCAATTACACCCATTCATGGCATAAACCCACACAATATCAAATTCATCAATTAGACTAGGGTTAACAATAGAAATTACATAAATTCATCATAATATCATAATTCAATGCTAATTCATTCATAATTAGGTATTATCCACTACATTGGAATCATACCTAAACACTACCCACAATGTAGGAAGAAACCCTAGCTAGAGTTGGGTTATGACTTCACAATTAGGGGAAAAACTAGGGGGCTCTATGGGTTGAAGAACCCATATATGATTAATCTAACATACCTCAATTCAAAGCCCTAACACAAGCTTGAAATAATGGAGGAAGTTTTTCACGACCCAAGGGTACACCCTAGAGGTAACATGCCATACAAGCCCATAGCATAACATAATATAAGATAATAGAAAAATACGGAAAATTTGAAAACGTTTATCCATACAATCGAAGTCATTTTCATAAAAGCAAGTGGAAATCTTTACTACACTTTGTCTCAAACCATCTAATACAACAATAGAATAAAACTCTTGGGACACAACCCATATAATAGTCTCTACATGAAAATAAAAGACATAAAGGAACTAGTGGATTTTGTCCTCAAAGTTATGAGGACTCACAAAAATCATCAACTCCTTGCAACTTCTAGAAACCTATCTCCAAGAGTAGAACTCAATCTCCAAACCCTACATTTGATGAGAATGTAGGCAAAGTATGCGTTAGTACAAAATGTACTAAATATGTTAGCTAGCATAATCATAAGAGCATAAGACAAGGGTTAGTCAATACAAGACATATTCGATAATCATATAAAAAACTTCATGAAATATAAACTATAAGCATGAGAGACATTATCATAATAATAAGGAAAGTCTCCAACATAAGCATCATATAAGCATTACTTGACTCTTAATCATCCATTCCATAATAGAACTACTTTCAAGTAACCTAAAAGAATACTTGTGCAATGCATAAATAGCATCCGATAATACCACCTAAGCTAAGTATCCCTTTTTGATTATCTTAAGCATTGTTTCGATACATGGTCAAGTCTATAAGCTTTTCTACCATAAGGGCTAGAAACTCCTAAGTAACGTCAAAGCACACTTGTGCAATGCATGAAAGGCATCCCATACTACCTTCAAACTAAGCATAACCTTGAAGTCATCCTAGTCATACTTACCCTCCTTTGGTCTCATTATTAGCTTACTTCATATAGACAAGGGAACTATCACATTTAGTCAATCATATCATTGAAGGCAACTAAAGCAAAAACCCAAGCTAAGTCTACACTATACAAGAGAACACTTCATAAGTAGATTCAAGTTATACTTGTGCAATATATAAATAGCATCCCATATTACTATCCACACTAAGTACCACTTTAGGATATAATACATACTCACTAGTTAGAGACTAGTCCCTCTTTACTATTTGTCATTAGTCATTTAAGGTACTTCTCTATTTAGTACAAGGAAAGTCACAACACATGAATGAATTCTATTTCTCAATTCAAGGCTACCAAGGAATAACCCCCTAATAGGATAGACCATGCTATCATCTTACTAACATAACTATATTAAGCTAATCTAACTACCTTGGAAAGCACACTATCATACAAGTCCAAGCTATTCTTGGAAGGGTACAAGTATTCCAACTTAGCTTCCATGAAATAGTCCTAGACTAACTAAGTCATGCTACCCTTACAAGTACTCTATGATACCAATGAAAGCTATACTTAGGAGAGTATGATTCTCAATCATAAGCTACCCTAAGAAGAGTATATGTCCTCAATCCTAAGCTACTATGACTACTCCTAACTAAAGCTACCCTTGACATGCATCTTATAATGCTAAGTCAAGCTAACCTTACAAGCACACCTAGATGCTAATGTAAACTACCCATAGGAGAGTTTGATTTCTCAATCCCAAGCTACTCTTAGGAGATTTTGATTTCTCAATCCTAAGCTACCCTTAGGAGAGTATGTTTCCTCAATCCTAAAGCTACCATGAAATGATCTTGGCCAAACCAAGTCATGCTATCATGGAAGCATCCTAATAATGCTAGTTCAAGCTACTCTTAGGAGAGTATAAATCATCAATCCTAGGCTACCATGACTATCCCTAACTCAAGCTACCCTTGACGTGGATTTTACAATACTAAGTCAAGCTACCCTTAGGAGAGTATGGATCCTCAATCCTAAGTTATCCTAGAGTATGATTCCTCAATCCTAAGTTATCAATCTTGTTCTTGTCTTACCAAGTCAAGCTATACATGAAGGGACCATATGTCACAACTTCAAGCTATTCTAGACTAACAAGCTTTGATTCATTTTAGGTCATTAAGCAAACATAGAATCATTCTCTGTGAGAGAACCTTTGATCTCCTAGCATTTTTATGCCTAAGTGTCTAGAATAGAAACAACACACAACAAGATCACATAATAATGGATTTACCCCCAATGCCCTAACATTGATGACTACAAACCTTATTCTCAAGCCTTACTTCTTACTACCTTCATTATACCTAGATTTCAAGGTATTATAATCACATTCTTCATTAGTAGGCGATTCTAGTCATATTTGATCATAAAGGTTCAAATTCAACTTTACTAGTGATGATCCTTCATATTCAATAAAGTCTAGTTCAAGTCATGTCTATATGTTCCTAATCTTGAACAACTACTACACATGACATTGATTTTAGAAGATCAATTCTAATTCTTCAATTTCACCCTTTAATGGCATAAACCCACACACTAACAAATTCATCAATTAGATTAGGGTTAACCATATAAATCACATAAATGCTTCATAATATCATAATTCAATTGTAATTCATTCATAATTAGGTATTACCCACTAGATTGGAATAATACCTAAACACTACCCACAATGTAGGAAGAAACCCTAGCTAGAGCTAGGTTTTGACTTCACAATTGGGGGAAAATCTAGGGGGCTCTATGGGTGGAAGAACCCATAGATGATTAAGCTAACATACCTCAATTCAAAGCCCTCACTAAAGCTTGAAACAATGGATGAAATCTGCATGTCTTCTTTCTCTTCTTCTACTTCTTCATTTCTAAAGAGAGAATTTGGAGTCTTGGAAGAATGAACTAATTGACTTAGTTTAGGGTTTATTAGGATTATATAGGTGGTTTAATAACAAACTAATCGACATCCCTTAACCCCTATGCCCCTAACATAAAAACAAAAACTCAAAATCTGCCCTCACCTACGAACCCCCCACCCACGGACCGTGGGTGGGTCCATGGATCGTGCTGCACACTCGTAGGTGCTAGATTGTTTCTAAAAGTTGCCGTCCAACTCAGGCCGTAACCCACATGCTAGAGCTACGAAGCTTGGATTGACTTACGCCCCATAGGTGCCATCCGTAGCTCACTCAAAATTGCAGATTTAGGGACTGTTTTTGGGTCCTCCTCAAGGACCCCTTGGGTGGTCCTTGGGGGGTCGTACCTTGACGCCCTAACCCTTCAACCCTCATTCTAAGTACGGAAATCATTTTTTTATGATTTTAACCCTCATACCAAACTCTAAAACTCTTATGAAAAGCTCTAGAACTCTCTAGTCTAACTTACTAGTTTCCGGGATATTACAGAAAGTTAAGTTCATAAGGTTCTTAGAAGCATGTGAGAAGAGTTTCCAGGAATTGAAAGATATACTTACTTTTACTCCAGTGTTTAATTTACCAACGGAACTGATGGGTTCGTTGTTTATTGTGATGCTTCAAGAATTGGATTAGGATTTGTCCTTATGCAAAATGGGAAAGTAATTACCTATGGTGCACGAAAAGAACTATCCTACCCATGATTTAGAATTGGCAGTGGTTGTTCATGCCTTAAAGATTTGGAGGCATTATTTATATGGTGTTCATGTTGATGGCTTAACCGATCACAAAAGTTTTCAATATGTGTTTAAAGAGGAGGATCTAAATCTTCGCCAAAGGAGGTGACTTGAATAACTAAAGGATTATTATATGAGTGTTCTCTATCACCCTGGCAAAGTAAATGCGGTGGCGGATTCTCTTAGTCAATTGTCAATGGGTAGTGTTGCCCATGTAAAGGATAGTAAGAAATAGTTGGTTCGAGATGTACATGGATTTTGTTGAGTGGGTGTTCGGTTGGTTAAATCTAGTAAGGGTGGTTTTATGGTCCATAATAGTTTGGAATCATCCTGTGTCGGAAGTAAAAGAAAAGCAAGGTCTTGATACGTGTCATGACCTAGGGTACTCTCTAGACGTAACATGGCATACAAGACCCCGAGAGGCCTCATATAATCCATTTAGAATTTATAGTCAAGATAATAGAAAATTGATAAGATTTAAAACATTTTCAATAATATCAAAGTTTTATAAAACGAAGTGGAAGTCTCATACACTTGTCTCAAAAACCATCTAATATAAAAAGATTCTTGGGATGCCACCCATACAACAATGTTCAAAGCTTAAAATGAAAAGAATATAAGAAAATGATGGTCAAATCCTCGAATGCTATGAGGACTCGTCAATCTTCAATCTTGCCCCTACTATGGATCCTAGCCAAAGGATGAGAGTCGGGAACGTCGGACCCTACATTGGGATTAGAAATGTAGGCAAGAGTATGCGTTAGTCCAAGAATGTACTAAATATGATAGCTTTCACAAACATAAACATAAGAGTTAGACAAGATAAGTCATAAAGCACAATCAATGCAGATAATAGATCATATCAACATATAAGGAGTACTCTTTGAAGTAACCTCAATTCATACTCAACCAAGACATGGGTAATCCTCCACAAGTATTACTCATCATGGAAGGAAACTCAAGCAACAATCCATGCTCATCGCCTATCATACATATCTAGCTTATCTTTTATAGACATGGGGAATCACCTCTTGCCTCATTATGAAGGAACATGGGTGGTTGCCTCTAGCCCTTCTTACTTTGGTATCATGGGTACTCCCCTCTAGTGCAACATACATTAGGATAATGGGTACTCGCCTCTAGTCCTTTCATCATATGACAAGGGTATTTGCCTCTAGTCTGTCTGTAAAGGATCATGGGTACCAGCCTCTTGTCCAATTCATATTACATGAATGTCGGTAGTTGCCTCTTATTCAATTTCAAGGAATAAGGTAATCTCCTCTTATTCTATTCTAAGGAATATTGGTAATCGCCTCATATCCTTCTCATTTAGAGGTCATGGGTAATCGCCTGTAGCCTCATCAATTTCTTAGTCTTTATATTAGATTCATTTTAGGTGAGCAATCCTTTCAACCTATAATCATTCAATGTGAGAAAACCTTTCACATTCATACATAAGCAATTCAAGAAAGAACTATCCCTTCCACAACAATCACATCAATAATCAACAATTAATAATATATATGTTTCACTCTCAAAGCAATACATCTCATAATCACCATATAGGCTTCACTCTCAAAGCAATTCATAATGTACCTTGTTTATTCTATAAGAATACATCTAAATCCATAAATTCTCCTTTCATAGATCAAAACCCAATTACATCAATTTCACCTTAGAAACATGGGTTAATCATGGGTACATGTGAATTCATCATGAAAAACATAGAATCCTCTCAATTCATGCATAAACAATCAGAATCCAATAAATTGGATAAACATACATAAAGACCCATAACTTACAACAAAACCCTAACTCAAATTGGGGAATTTCTACTTTTCATTTAGGGAATCTTAGGGCTCCATGCATGAGAAAAGCTATCATACTTGATATCAAAGCCCAAAAAGACCATGAAGAATGGAGACTTGACCTTGAACACTAGCTTCAATCTTCTTCTTCAACTTTTAGAGAGAAATATTTGGAGAGGAAGAACTTTGTCCTTCTTTTTTAGAATTTTAGGAAAATGAGTTGAATGAACTAGTTGGGGGTTTAAAATCACTTATATAGGGGTCTTAGACATAGGCAAAATGACGTAGTATAGAGATAAAATAATTAGGAAAAGACCCAACTGCCCCTAAAAATAACTGCCAGCCCACGACCAGTGACCCTGATCGACAGACCGTGGTCTGACCGACGGTCCATCCTGATGGTCCGTCTTTTGGGGTTAGAAAGATGAATTTGGGGTCTTGGACCACGGACCTTGGACCACGACCACTAGAAAAAAACAACGTTTAGCAATGCATATTAGCAACAAATAATATTCCATCACTATATAACTAGGGATTTATGACGGAATAACCATTTTGTTGCACAATTAACAAATATTTTTTTGATTTATAATATAGCGACAAATTTGCAACAGAATATTTAATTCATCGCTAAATATTAGCGCAAAATTTTAGCGCCTAATTTTTCCTATGGATATAGTAAAAATCTAAGGGTGACAAGTTTAATTAATGTTGGGCGACAGAATTAGTTACGAAAAACAGGTTGCTAAACCTTTAAATATATTTTTTATAAAATTTATATTATATAGTGACGAAAATATCCGTCAATATAATATTTTCTAAATATATATATTTATTTGAGAGCGATGGATGTTAGAATCTATCACTAATTCTGTTGCAAAACTTTTTAAAGTGATATATTCTAGGTTTTCAACATTTCTAGAAGCTCACTCTCTCAAGCTCTAAACACTCCAATATAGGCTCTCAAGCTCTGAAGATCGAGAGCTTCCCAAACCTCCATCTTGAAGCTCTAAAGATCTAGAGCTTCCCAAACCTCCATCTTGAAGATCTGAAGATCGAGAGCATTTTGAAATCACCATCTCGAAAGGTAAGCTCCCAAACTCTCATCTCCATTTCCATTTCAATTTCGATTTCAACTCTTCAAAGAACTCTTATCTCCAATTCGATTTTGATTTTGATCTTGATTTCAATTCTTCTATTTGAAAAACTAGGAATATTTTTATGAGGACTTGATGTTGAGAAACATCATATTGCCTATGTTTTAATGAAATATCCTGAGTTGTTAGGGTTTAAACTTTAGGGAACAATGAGTACTTTAGTGGCCTATTTGGTTAGTATTGGGGTTAATCCAAGGGATATAGGACCAATGGTAACACAATATCCATATTTCTTAGGAATGAGAGTTGGGATAGTGATTAGACCATTAATGGACTATTTGTTTTCGTTGGTCTGCCAAAGAAAATATTAGGAAGGATGTTTGAGAGACGGGCGTATATACTTGGATATGATCTTGAAGAGATAGTGAAACTTAATGTTAACTACTAACTCAGTTTTGGAATTACTAGGGAATCTTTGCCTTCTGTTATTGCACAGTATCATTAAAACATATGCATTAGGATATCAAATTAACTTGATATAACATTGAAAATATCCATATTTTAACTCTGAATATGAAGCGTAACTAGGAATAGTTTCACTCGATACACCACTGTAAATAGAGATTTTAGTGGTTTGGGTGTTGTGAAAATAACCATATTTTAACTCTGAACTCTTTCCATTTAATTTATCTTGAACTAAGATTAGTATTTTCTCAAAAGTAAGGGTTCTAGAAATTTTAATGTTCTAAAAATATAGGTTTTTATTAAGAAATTTTTTCTAAAAATAGGAGTTAGGGATCAAGCAAGCATTTGGAGTTAGGTTCAAGCATTTTACATTGTTTGTCCACTGATTTGTTTTAGTTTTATACTACATGTAACTTTTATTGTTGTGCCTACTCACTACCAACTCATTCTCTCTGTAAAAGGTATCTCTCTTGTTGTCACCTACACAAGAGCTTTCTTTCCCAGAAAAAATCTATTGTTGACATAAATTTTTTGTTTAAACTTTTGTTTGGGTTCATTTTTTGGTAATAAATATGTTAGTGTAATAGTGAATCTAGTGCTAAAAACTGCTTCTGGTTGATTTTGGTATGCCGATTTAGGATCTTTTGAACTTGTGTGATATATAACTTCTTTTTTCTTTTGCGATTGATATTCTAAAGTTGTTCTTTATGTTTTTGTCACTTGAAATGTACTCGAGAAGAGAGGTATTTACTTTACTGAATCTAATAAGGATGAAGATTGTTGCCGAGGTATTTACTTTACTGAATCTAATAAGGATGAAGATTGTTACCGAGGTATTTACTTCACTGAGACTAATAAGGATGTAGATTGTTGCCATTATCTTGAGACTGTTCGAGTTAGAGCTTCTTTTTAAGAGATCAATGGAATGTGTGGAGAATTCTTATTCTGTTGTTGTTGGTGTTTTGGCAATTAGTTCTTGTTGGAGGAATGTATTTCTAAATTTTAAATTACTCATTGGTTTTATTTGTTAGAAGAATGCATTCTAGACTTTAACTTTTTTCATTGATTTTATTCATTGGAGGAATTGTTGTACTTATAGAGGAAAGTCATGTGATTGTCTTATAAATTGTCTTTTAGAAATAAAGCTTCTTGTTTTTGCTAAAAAAATTTGGCATAGCTGCTACAGGCTTTGAATGTTCATATTTCATATATTGTGCTTTCACGTGTTAACTGTTGGTTGACTTTGTTCTTTTCCAGATTTTAATCATCTTAGTTAGTCATACCTTATAAGGGTAGAGCAGCTGATATGATAGTTCCCATATCTAGTGTAGTATTTGTCTTCACCTCTAGCTTTTCTAATTTCAGACAATTTTAGAAGCAAACAGCTCCTACCAATTTGGATGATGTTCAGACCATATATAACTTTAATGAAGACAAACAAGAGAAAGATAAGTTTGTGAAGGAGAATTAGTTCTTTCTCTACTGATTTGTTTCACTCTTCAGCATATCTTAACAATGAATTTCTTTTCAATTACTTATCTTTAATCTTGAAACCATTAGTTACATGTCATTTTCTACCTTTAAGATAAAATAGATTAGCCAACTACTTGTTCATTAGTAAGTTTTACATGTAATGACCTTTTGTTTGTTGCTGGGGAAGTGTAGTATTTGCCTCCAATTCCTTTTCTTCATCTAGTTTTTCACACACCGGAAAGTGTTGTTTGCACTGCAAGTTGACTGTAATGCTTCAATTTATTTTGTTTGTCATCAATTTTGTGAGCCTAATATAGTAAGTAGATAGTTTCAATAAGTTGACTGTAACTAGAATGCTTAAGTATGTTGATTATTTGAATTAGAATGCTTTAATTGGTCTATAAGTTGACTAAAATTAGAATGCTTTAGTAACTATTTTGTAAGTTTACTATAATCACTAACTTCTTTAGTAAGTCATAAGCTTTTCTTAAGTCTCCCTAGTGAATAACTTTAGAAATTGTTCTTGTTTTGTCAATCTGCATATTTTTTCCAAAATTGATGAATATGAATGAGAGTACCTTCTGGTAAATCAGTTTTGCCTTGTTACTTACTTTGTAAATTTGAACATTATTAGGAACACGAATAATCTAGAGCGTGGTTGGATGTATGAGAGGTTGGATGGACGAGGGACTATTAATTCTAATTTCGTAATTGGAGTTGTTATATTTATCCAATTATCATGTTCGCAACAGAATCGCATGAGCAGTAATAAAGTAAGATGTCCATGTAAAAAATGTCACAACTTTAAGGTCATGGATGTTGAAACTGGTTAATATCACCTTTATAAGTCTGGATTTGTTGATAACTATTTTGTTTGGAAGTATAAATGAGAAAAAGATGTGATCGGTGAGATTTCTTCAGATCAGGATTTGTGTGGAGGTGCTTAACCCAAATCAGGATATGATAATCCATACCGACAAATGATTTTTGATGCAGCTGGTCCTCACTTTCCCCAAGGTTCGAGTTCGCAATCTTTTAGAAATACTGAACCTGAGTCGTCTCATCCTTGTGAACCTTCAATGGAGGAAGATCCTAATCCCGAGTCCCAAAAATTATATGTGTCACGACCCAAGGCTAGCCCCTAGATGCGACATGGCGTACTTGACTCTAAAGGGGTCTCATACAAGCCTCATAGCATTTCATTGCATTCGATAAGAGAAATATTACGGAATTAAAACTTATTTAAAACCAAACATTCAAAACTTCATTTAAAAACACAGCGGAAGTCTAAGTCTCACATGGCCATCTAACAATATCTTGAAAACTAAAGTAGGGATACAACCCTTTACAATCGAAAAGACTAACAATAATCTTTTGCATGAAAGGAATGGAAACATCAAGTACTTTTCCTAGATCTATGAGGACATACCACTAAGTCTTGGAGAATCTCTAATCCAAGTCCTTGATCTAGAGAAAGAACCTCACTTGTCGGAACCTACACTTGTAGTAAAACATGAAGATGAATGGGGTTAGCACAATTAAGTACAAAGTATAATAGCCATGCAAAACATGCTTAAAACGAACATTTTATTTGAAAGCCATGCTTTTATGCCATTTTGATAAAACTTCATTAACATAGTGTAAGAGGAATAATATTCAAACATAACCAACATACAAGTCATTTAACCACATTAGAACCTAATGAACATGTAACCCTTTAACTTCACATTTAAGCTTCACCTCAAGTAACCCTCAAGCTATACTTAGTGCAATGTATGGATAGCGTCCCATACCACCATCCACACTAAAGTACCACCTTAAGGTTACCAAAAGTGAACTTACCATTCAACCATTCCATCTTCACACAATACACATACATAAGAGACATAAACCTTTCGTAAGTCATATCATGACATAAGGACCATCACCTAAGGCAACTCTAAGTCATACTTGTGCAATCTGCAACTAGCATCCCATACTACTACTCACACTAAGTACTTCTTTGAAGTCACCATAGGAAAGGCACATTCATATACAACAAATCATGATAAGGAAGTAACTCATGATACAATCTAAGTATTGCATGCATCTTTACATTTAAGCATATAAGAGTCAACATTCTTCATTAACTTCATTTAGGACACATTCATACATTAGCCATTAAGACGTAGAGAACTTACTATGACCCTCTCAAAGCCTACTCATGCAATGTATGGGTAGCATCCCATACTACCACCCACACTGCACAGAACTCATCAAGAAATCATAATACACATCTCACATGATGGGAATAGGCATTAACCAACATAGACCATGAGAGCTAAATCATGGAATCCGGTGTCATATAGCCCCATACCATAAAAAGGTGTTCTACTTGCCTAAGGCAGAACTAGTAACATTTTAGCTTGGATGGAATCCACTAGGTAATATCCTATGTGGGCACGTAGTTATGGGATATGAAACATGTTCATTGAAATCCGGCCTAACGTAGGGAGAACCTCCATCTAACCATATCCTCTCGGTGCTTAGCCTCCATTCCCATAGAGTATTTCATTTTCATCAACATTATTGTACTTTAGAGGGCCACGAACATTAGGCCTACTGACCCAAGGTACATTACACAAGAAAGGGCCACCACCATTAGGTTTACCAATTCAAGGTACATTAAGGATAGCTCATTAACTTTCCAAGGAGGGCCACCAACATTAGGTCTACCGATACAAGGTTCATCATTTCACACATGAAAGAGCCACCACCATAAGGTCTAACGTTTCAAGGATTAACATCACATTAGTCACTAGACTCCTCATGAAAGGCCACCAACATTAGGTCTACCAATCGAAGATTTAACCAAGAATACTTCATCATTTATTCATGAAAGGCTACCAACATTAGGTCTACCAATTCAAGAGATTAAGCTATTAAGTCAAGATACATTCATTATACAAGAAAGGATGCTTAAGCCTACCAATTCAAGATATCACAATCACATTTACATTCATTTATACAAGAATAGGATGCATAAGCCTACCAATTCAAGATATACAATTCATAGAAGAAAACCCTTCACATTCCATCATCATCATTCATGTGTGTTAATTGAGAATTTTCTTTTAATCAATAACACAATTATATTCTAAACATGATCATCATATATTCATTGTAATCACATACATATACTTTACATCATGATCATACCTAGATCTTTCATATATAGAGGTACAAGGAAGATATCCATCAATTCAATACCACAATATACATAGTAAGTAAACACCTCCACCTTTCAAGTAGATCAATAGATCAAGCACAATTCTACTTCAATATGTAATTTGATCATAACTTTCCCTTCAAGGGTCATAGATCACATTCACCCACAAACCTTAGAACAATACAATTTGGCAAGAGCAATAAAAAAATTTCAACATTCTATATCCATATACACATAAACAACCCACATACTTCATAATCAATCAAATCCCAATCACAAATTACAACTTAGGAATTTTGGGGAAAACATGAGTTCTAGGAATAAATCATCTTAATTCATCGTTAAATCCACAATTCATTCTTAAATCAAGGCAATAAAGCCTTTAGAAATTTTTTAGAATCGAACCCATGCTTATATTGAAATCGATTTTTGGGTAAACATTGGAGAATTGAAATCACTTCTGAAATTGGCTCCCTAAAATATAATAAGCCCTTGAAAGATAATAAGCCAAGGATGAAGACCATCATACCTTTAATGGAAGAATCCCACGAAAATCCCTTGAAAACCTTGAAGATTTGACCTTGAGAGCTTTAAGTCTTCACTTCCAATGGAGGTTTCTAGAGAGAGAACTTTTGAGAAGAGAGGTGGGTTCTATTTTGTGATTTTGAATAATGAGTTGAAAAATACAGTCTAATACTTTTAATACTCTTAAAATACCATAAATAACTAATTAAAACCGTCCCCCAACCACACTAGACTTAAGGTGAATTTACCAATTCACCCCCACAATGGCCGAACCATTGCAACTTTTGCAGAGGTGAACCATGACCACCAAACCACGAACCGTGGTCTGGGTCACACCCCTCCTAGTCAAGCATGGTTTGGGACTGTGGCTTGGTTTTTGGGGCCAAGATGCACGTAGGCCATCCACGGGGCGTGGATGGTCCTTCGGGGCGTGGTCCCCTTTCGTGGTTTACCAAATTTTGGGCATCCTTTTGGTTTCAAGGGGTCTTAGAGGTTAGGCTTAGGATCCTCCTAAAGGACCCC
>JAJOOE010001782.1:0-45141 GCA_036250405.1 Solanum raphanifolium
AAGTAATTTGACTAAACGAATATAATTGTTGGTTAAAGTTAAGTCTAAACCATTTTCCTCGTGGGATCGACCCCAACCTACGAGTTGGGTTCTTTACTTGATAACGATCGCTTATGCTTCTTTAGGGAGGTGTAATTTGAGCGTATCAGACACATTGAGTAGCGCGGCGCCCAACCCCTTTTTCCAGAATTTTGACTAATTTTCTTGTTTCAATATCATGTCTAACTCGTCTAGAATCAAATGATTTCCCTCAAACTCTTATGGATTATTAGACCCAACATTATTACAGCGAAATCCACTCTAAATTACCCCAGAACAATACTCAAACACAAGATCCTCATCGTAAGAACTTAACGAAACATCAAAATTCAAGAACGAAGAACAACGCTTCAAGAACACTCATCAAGAACTTAAATTCATCAATCTTTATGGATGAATTTGAATATGTAAATCATGATTGGTGGGTGGGTGAACAAACCCAACACAATGAAAACTTACATACCTCGATTTGGCAAAACACTTCCTCGATTCGCAAGAAATCTTTATTGTTCTTCCTTTTCCTCTTTTCCTCTTCTTGAATTCCTCTCAAAACCCTAAGCGTAGTTTAGGATTGTCAAACTGACCCAAATCAGATTTGACCCTAAAAATAATACTAAAAATGTTTTATTCTGATTGTAAGGAAAAGACCAAAATAGCCATCACTAATTCGGGCAACTTTCCTTTTCTGAACAGGCTAACTTCAAGCAGGCATATCTCCCTCATACGAGCTCGAAATTTAGTAAACTTGGTGGATTTGGAAAGAGGATTCAAAGAAGTTTAATTTAATATCTTATGGGACACCTAAATCATCTTGTAGTGAAAGTTATGTTCGTTTGAAGTTGACCCAAAACTGACAACTTAAGCATAACTTTCAAAATTCTCAATTTAGTTATTTCCAATTTAGCGCTTTCTAAATTTAGCTCTTTCTATGGCGGGATGTTACAATATCTCCCCCTTGGGAACATTCTTCTTCGAATTATACTACTCTAAGTAGACTAAGGGTGGTTCATCTAATACCCAGCTCAAACACTCAGTATGCAAATTAACACAATATTCAACTTAAAAAGTACCAAGAAAAGGATTAGTATCTTGATTGGGAATTTCTCCGGGCTTAAAGAGATGTGGGTATCTCTTCTTCATATCCTCCTCAGCCTCCCAAGTAGCTTCCTCAACAAATTGATTCCTCCATAAGACCTTGACTAATGCTACCTCCTTGGTTCTCAACTTGCGAACCTGACGAACCAAAATCTAAACGGGAATCTCCTCATAAAAGAGGTTGTCCTTAATAGAAATATCTTCAGTCGGTATAATAAGTGAAGGATCGCCCATACACATCTTCAACATTGAAATATGGAATACCGGATGGTCTGCTGCTGGCGGTAGCTCCAACTCATAAGCCACACTGTCAATCCTCTTGGATATCCTGTAAGGACCAATATACCGGGGGCTAAGCCTCCCCTTCTTACCAAATCTCATAACACACTTCATGGGTGAAACCGTCAAGTAAACCCAATCATCCACCTCAAACTCCAAGTCTCTTCTCCTAACATTTGTATAGGATTTCTGATGACTTTGCGCTATTTTCAACCTTTATTGAATGACCTTTACTTTCTCCATTGCTTGATGAACCAAGTCTGGTCCTATCAACCTAGCTTCACAAACCTCAAGTAATTTGGATGCTAGAGTGATAACTATTATTTTAAGCAAACTCAATGAGAGGTAAGTGATTATCCCAATTACCCTTGAAATCGATCACACACGCCCTCAACATATCCTCTAAATTCTGAATTGTGCACTCTACTTGACCATCAGTCTGAGGATGGAAAGCAATACTCGAATTTACCTTTGAACCCAAACCTTTCTGGAAAGACATCCAGAATTGTGCAGTGAATTTGCACCTCTATCTGAAATGATGTACATCGGAATTCCATGAAGTCTGACTACCTCTTAAATATATAACTTAGCATAATCCTCTACTAAAAAGGTAGTCTTTACTGGTAAGAAATGGGCTTATTTAGTCATTCGATCTACTATCACCTAAATTGAATCATGTTGCCTGCGAGACCGCAACAAACTAGTAATGAAATCCATATTGATCATTTCCCACTTCCATTCCTGAATATATATGTTATGAGCCATACCATCGGGCCTTGGGTGCTATACCTTGACTTGTTGGCAATTCGAGCACTTAGCAACGAACTCTGCAATACACTTTTTAATGCTACTCCACCAATAGACTTCTCTCAAGTCGTGATACATCTTTGTGGAACCCGGATGGATAGAGTATCTGAAGCTATAAGCTTCCTCCATGATCCTCTCTTGAAGTTCATCCACCTTTGATACACACAATCTACCTTGTTACCTCAATACACCATCTCCCCCTATTCAAAAGCCATCACTTTTTGCTTATGAACATTTGCCTTCAATTAAAGCAAAACAAGGTCTGGATCTTGTTTCTCTTTCACTTCGGACACTAGTGATGATTCAACCCCATTCATCACAACTACTCCTCCTTCATTGGAATCCATTAACCGGACTCCCAATCGTGCAAGTTTGTGCAAATTTTTGGCTAACTCTTTCTTGTCTTCCTCAACATGGGAAGTACTTCCCATAAATAACCTTCTCAAAGTATCAACAACAATATTAGCCTTACCTTGGTGATAGAGAATACTCATGTCATAATTCTTGAGTAACTCATACCACCTCATCTGTCTTAGATTAAGCTCTTTCTGACTAAATACATATTGAAGACTCTTGTGATTAGTGAACCCATCTAAATGAACACCATAAATATAGTGACGTAATATTTTCTAAGTGAATACTACAACAACCAACTCTAGATCATATGTTTGGTAATTCCTCTCGTGAACCTTAAGTTGTCTAGAGGCATAAGCTATAACTTTGCCATTCTGCATCAATACACAACCCAGTCCAACTTTGGACGCATCACAATACACAACAAAACCTTTTGTACCTTCTGGTAAGGTTAATACTTGGTGGTAGTCAACCTAGTTTTCAATTATTGAAAGATTTTCTCATAAGCTTCGAACCATTGAAACTTTGCTATCTTCTGAGTCAAATTTTTCAATGGGGATGAAATAGATGAGAACCCCTAAACAAAACCTCCTATAATAACCAACCATTTCTAACAAAATCCAAATATCAGTTGGTGATATGGGTCTGTCTAGTTCTGTACTGCCTCAATCTTCTAAGTGTCAACTCAAATCGCATCACCAGAAACAATGTGGCCTAAGAACGCCACGGACTCAAGCAAAAGCTCATACTTAGAATTTTTGGCATACAACTCTCTATCCTTGAGAGTTTGAAGAACTACTTTGAGATGACTAGCATGAACCTTCTCATTTCTCAAATAAATTAGAATGCCATCAATGAATACAATAACAAACATATCAAGATACGACTTAAACACTCTGTTCATAAGGTCCATGAATGTTGCAGGAGAATTAGTCAAACCAAAAGACATGACTAGAAACTCATAATGACTATAGTAGGTCTGGAAAGTTGTCTTGTGAATATCACTCTCTTACTCTCAACTGATGATAGCCAGATCTGAGGTCTATCTTAGAAAAACAAGTGGCACCCTGAAGTTGATCGAAGAGATCATCAATCCTCTTAAGCGGATACTAATTCTTTATAGTAACCTTGTTCAATTGGCGGTAATCAATACACATCCTAAGAGAACCATCTTTCTTCCTCATAAATAAGACCGTAGCGCCCTAAGGTGAGACATTTGGTCGAATGAAACCTTTATCAAGAAGGTCTTTCAACTACTCTTTTAACTCTTTCAACTCAGCTAGAGCCATTCTATATGGCATAATAGAGATAGGATAAGTATCAGGAAGAATATCTATACCAAAGTTTATTTCTCTCTCAGGAGGGACTCCAGTAAGATCATCTGGAAAGACCTCTGGAAACTCAGTCATAACTGGAACTGATTGAATAGGTTGTGTCTCAACACTAGAGTCATTAACTCAGACTAAGTGATAGATGCACCCTTTGGAAACTAACTTTCTCGTCATAAGGTACAAAATAAAACGAACCTTAGGCACTGCTGAACTACTCCTCCATTCAATAACTGGCTCATTAGGAAACTGGAACTTAACTACTCGAGTTCTACAATCAACTGAGACATAACATGCATGAAGTCAGTCCATACCTAGAATAACATCAAAATCTACCATGTCTAACTCGACTAAGTCTGTCATGGTCTCCTTCTGATTGACATAAATTGTACAATCACGATAAACTCTCAGCTAGAATAGACTCACCAATAAGTGTGGAAACACCGAAGGGCTCAACAAGTTGTTCGGGAAGAATATCAAAATTTATATCAATTTATGGAGTCACAAAAATAGACTCGCACCTGGATCTAGCAATGCATATACATCAAAAGTAAAGACTTTGATCATACTAGCGACAACATCAGGTGAATTCTCTTGCTCTTGGCAACAAATGATAGCATACAGACGGTTTGCTCCTCCACATGTCCCTGAAGTAGCTCCTCTAGGTGCAGCTCTCTCTAGTAGAGCCACTGAAGTAGATTGGGCTCTATTTCCCCATCACCATTACCTTACCTATTCTTAGGCACACTCTCATGAAATGACCATTCTGACCGTACTTGAAGCAACCAGTGGAGCCATCACAACACGCTCATGGGTGGTTCCTCCCACACTTAGCACATGCAGGAGTCCCATTACCTCTTTGTTCCACACTACCTTGAGGCTGGTCTAGCTTTGAAATTCTGAGAATTCTGATTCTTGAAGTCACCTCTACTCCTTGGTGCAGGTGCACTAGCAGATGATGGAGCAAGTCCATTTGGCTTGTGTTGAAAGGATGACTGGTTGACATAACTTTTCTGCTGCCCGGACTCATTTCCTATTTTCTTAGTATTTTTGTTTTGGAACTCTTCTCTATCTCTCAGCTTATCTTCCTCAACCTGCTTTACATGGATCATAAGCTTTGTTATGTCCATGTCCCCTATCAACATCGCAACCTTACCCTATTTGCTCGGCAGATGAGACAACCCTGACACGAACAAGATCATCCTACTCCTCATATCAACAATCATCTCCGGAGCATAACGGGACAGTTGAGTGAACTTGAGGTTGTACTCATGCACACTCATGGATTCCTGCTTAAGAGTGAGGAATTCCCTTACCTTTGCCTCTCTCAGTTCACAGGGAAAAAACGCCCCATGAAGGCCTCTTCGAACACAACCCAACTCACAATTGGTGCACCCTCAGCTCTACTCTTCTTCCATTGCTCGTACCATACTCTTCCAACACCCTTCAGTTGGTATGCAGCTAGTTCTACTCGCTCAGTATCAGCCACATGCATCACCTTAAACACTTTCTACAATTCCTCCACAAAGTTTTTTGGATCCTCTATGACACTTGAACCAGTGAAGTCTGGAGGATTCTTCCTTAAGAACTCACGGATCCTGGATGTATCGGCCACATCCTGTTGATTCCCTCTCTGTTGCCTAACTTTGTTTATCACCACTTGACTCAGCATCCGCATATCATCCTAAAACTCAGCATTAGTGACTTCTCCTTGGGGTTGCACTTCTGGTGCATTGGGTACCCCTTGATCCTGGGGATCAACATTCCTCCTAGCAGGACGACCTCGGACTGCTCTTCATGGAGGCATGATCTAAAAGATACACACAAGCACGAATTAGAAAGAAACTTTATAGAGTTGAACTCTATCGCACGAAAAGAGTATGATAGAAGTGTGACAGTTCCTAAATGTCACAGCCTCCCAATTATAGATGTGGCGCGCTTCATACCAATAACTAGGACTCTAAAGACATGACTTCATATACACCCTAGAACTCTTGAACTCTGTGCTCTAATACCAAGTTTGTCATACCCCAAGCCTACTCCCTAGATGTAGACGGCACTCAAGAACCAATGTTGGCCCCAAGCGAACCCTTGGCCTGGCTCAATAGATAGCGGAAGACTTACTCAATATCAAAAGAACTCAAAAATAACTTTACTCAACTGTCTCAATAGGTAAACTCAGAATATTTTAGAAATAAAACATTCACTAGCCAAAGAGGCAACTTAAGTCTAGAACATTAACATCTTAAAATAAAAGTACTCATGAACTACTGTCTATCTATCTATGAAGTCTCTAATACTATGAGAGATGTCGGGATAAGACCCCCGATCATCATAACTAAACTGGAATAAATGAAACAAAATAAGGGATCCTCTAAAAGCAAAGAGGATCACCAAACAACTCTGGAACTGCAACTAGTATCAATGAATCGCTTGTTGATGACCCTGATCTATTGTATCTGCTTCATGAAACGATGCAGGCCCAATGGCATCAGTACATTGAATGTACGAGCATGCAAGGGTAATAGTGAACATAACATAACAACTCAAACTTGGAAAGAAGGAAACTTACTTACCTCAGCTCTACTCAACTCATCCTCGACTCACGGATAATCAACTCAAAGCAGTATAAATACAACAATAAAGATACAGTTTATATAAAACATTTAAAACAATAGATAACAACTCAATGTTTTCAAAAATACAATAATAACTCAGTTTGTATGAAAAAATACAAAATAACTTTGTTTGGGAGATTCTCTAACCGACAACCATCACTATGAGTTATGTGATGATACAACATCTCGTCCATGCTGCCAGAACTGTCCTATACCTTGCCGGGGTATAGAATTCCTCAACTAAGTGGATCCAATAAGCTGTACTTAAAAGCAATAAGGAATCATCTAAAAAGTATGCCCCTTGCTACCCACTTTGGCTACATGGTTTATGAGGACTTTGAGTTATCTGAACTCGTCCCCATATTGGTGCTAAATACTACTCCCAAAATATAACTTAGCTTGTATGTATAAAAACATTTCCTCATCCTCAACTTTGAGATTATTACTCAACAGATTTCTCTTAAAAGAGATAGTACTCAAAACTCCTCATGAACTCCTTTGGAAATCGGCGTTTCCCCTCATTTTAAATGTAAAACCATTTCCTATTGGAATACTTAGTTTTCATATATTCATTTTGAAAAATGAAACTCAACTCTACTCATTCTTATACTCTAGTACTCAAGTCTTAACACAAGTTTTAAAAGATTGTATAAGACTTCTCAAAATGACTCGAAAGAACTCTCTAAACTTTACTCTTAACTCTACCTTGAATTTGAATTATGAATTCAAGGTTTATGATTCATGTTATGAATGACCTATCGATGTTTAGATGTAGTTTAGAGTGTGGATATAAAGTAGAAAACATAGGTACGATTCGAGGGAACTCGTATAGAAAAAAGGTCAGAAGGGTATGGGACCTGGCGACCCTGGCGCACTGAGTGGTGTGGGGCGCCAGCCCTTGAACTACTGACTGTGGATTGGGAAGAACTGAGTGGCGCGGTGCGCCTGACCCCAACCTACAGAAACTTGTTTGAGGTACACTGCGTGGTGCGACTCCCCACCCCTTTTTGCAGAATTTTGACGAATTTTCTTGCTTCAATTTCATGTGTAACTCCTCTAGAGTCGAACAACTTCTCTCAAAATCTTATGGATTCTTAGACACAACATGATTAGAGCGAAATCCACTCTAAATTACCCCAGAACAATACTCAAACACAAGATCCTCATTGCAAGAAGTTGACGAAACATCAAAATTCAAGAACGAAGAACAACTCTTAAAGAACACTCATCAAGAACTTAAATTCATCAATCATTATGGACGAATTTGAATATGTAAATCATGAAATGTGTGAGGGCGAACGAACCAACAGTATGAAAACTTATATACCTCAATTTTGGCGAAACACTTCCTCGATTTGCAAGAAATCTTGATCGTTCTTCCTTTTCTCCTCTTTTCCTCTTCTTGAACTCCTCTCAAAACCCTAAGCATAGTTTAGGATTGTCAAACTGACCCAAATCAGATTTGACCCCAAAAATAATACTAAAAACGTTTTAAGTTGATGGGGTAAGGAAAAACCAAAATACCCCTCACTAATTCGGGTAACTTTCCATAATTGGACAGGCTGATATGGCATATATGGACTTTATGGAGCGGGCTTGCCATTTTGAGACATGTCATGATCATATTGACTTCATTGTTTGACTTGACATGCCACATCATTTGCCACGTGACACCAATATGGATCTCTAGGATGAGATGGCATTGGGCTTAGCAAACTGGGCTCATTTATTGTGGTCCAAATTAATTAATTTGGACTTTAATTAAATTCATATTTATTGGGTTTAAATAATTGAACCAATTATATTAATCCATAATATTTATTTTGACTAATATATTCATGAATTTAATATAATTCAAATTATTTTATAAATTTATATTTAATAATTTTTTAATGATTACAAATGTCCCCTACTTCAAGACTTGTCGAGATGCATACTTGTTGGGGCCGGAGACAAGCTCAAAAAATATATATATATATATATATATATAACTTGCTCCTTTCAAATTTTGTGCAGTTCAAAACTGCTCATTCTACCGTATCAAGGGAGCAACTTTGTTATATTTGATAATCACTTTTTATTACTTAAAAAATAGTAATCACATGAATAAAGTGAAATGGTCTCTTTTATTAAAAGTGCATGTGATCCTCCTGTCTCCTTCATCATCACTGTGGACCCATACTTCGAAGCATGAAATTGATTCCAATTAGGATTAGGAATTTCTTTAATTGCGTGTAACCCCGGGTAACATCACCGCTTCAGTGAAAAAATATTCTATATGATGCCATTTCTATAAGTCCAAATTGTAGTTGAAATTGGAGTAAATTATTTAATTCACGTGATTTTTGTTACGCAATTGATAGCTTTGTATAATTGAGGTAGGAATAGGACAAAAATTCAACCAAAAAAATGGGTATCATTGGTGTATTGGGAGGAGGAATCCTGTCGCTACCATCACTTTAACATCTATAAATAGACGTGACGTATGTTGTTTATTCTTTCAACAACAATATCAGCGGACTTGGAGCTCATCCCAACAGCTTCTCTTTGCATTCAATGCGTAGACATCAAAGCTTGAGGTATGTATAAATTTGGGTATTCTTCTCTTCTTCTTCTTTTTTGTAGGCCACCGAATCGATATTTGTTTTATGGATGCTACATAGTGGAGAGTTTTATTACAACACAAGAATTTGGTCTTGAGGTGTGGGGGGGGGGGGGTAGATTTGCATATCTGCCTTAAGAAATGTAATTTAGAGGTAATCTTATGGCGTAATGAGGATGGATACGCATCTCCTCTTTAAGAAAGGTAATTTTATGGTATCCTTGAGGTGTAAAGAGGATGGATACACATCTCCACCTTAAGGAAGGTAATTTAGAGTTAATCTTATAGCATAAAGAGGAGGGCTACGCATCCCTGCCTTAAGAAAGGAAATTTGGAGGTAATCTTTTGGAGTAAAGAGGATGGATACGCATCCCTGCCTTAATAAAGACAATTTAGAGGTAATCTTTTGGAGTAAAGAGGATGGATACGTATCCCCGCCTTAAGAAAGGTAATTTAGAGGTAATCTTTTGGAGTAAAGAGGATGGATATGCATCCCCGCCTTAAGAAAGGTAATCTAGAGGTAATCTTTTGGTGTAAAGAGGATGGATACGCCCGCCTTAAGAAATGTAATTTAGAGGTAATCTTATGGCGTAAAAAGGATGAATGCGCATCCCCACTATAAGAAAGGTAATCTTTTGGTGTAAGGAGGATGGATACGCATCCCCGCCTTAAGAAATGTAATTTATAGGTAATCTTATGACGTAAAGAGGATGAATACGCATCCCCACTATAAGAAAGGTAATCTAAAGGCAATCTTTTGGCATAAGGAGGATGGATACGCATCCCCGCCTTAAGAAAGGTAATCTAGAGGTAATATTTTGGCGTGAACAAGATGGATACTTATCACTGCCTTAAGAAAGGTAATCTTATGGGGTAAAGAGAATGGATACACATCCCCTCCTTAAGAATGACAAATAACTTTCTTGAACATGACCTTTTTTTGCTATTGTACGCTTAAGTTTTGTCACTAACAACCTTTTTCATTCCTTGCAGTTTGAAGAAATGACGATTTTCGGGCAATACATCTCTCCCTCCACAAAACTTAGGCATCTTGTAGTTGAGACTGAAGAAGGGGGAGAGAAAACCCGGTTTTTTACTCATACTCTATTAGTCGGTCGATATGAAAGTTTGTGGCCTTCTTTGAAAAATTCATTCCAAATGGCGAGTTGGACTTCGGTGCATACCCATAGTTCACCTATTCAAGATGTGGTTTCTTCAAGTGCCATATCATCATCATGCTAATATTGCAACTCCCCTTCCAAGTTTAGGCCGTCGCATAATTCAAGGCAAAATACGATTGGGGGGACACAATGAGAGTTCAAGGAGAGTATCATCACATTCCGGGGTCTTGGGAGTGGAGCGTGGATATACATGGTAGGAACCCAGAGGTATTGGGTACGGCCCAAATTTATGATGTCGTTTATGCATGCTATTCACTTATGACCGTAATTTAGATATTTTACAAACGTTTTGTGAAGCTTGGTGTCCCAAAATGAATACGCTTCTTACATCTGCAGGAGAATTATCTATTTATGTATGGGAGTTACATACTCTTGGAGGCTTACCGATTTGGGGTTCTATTTATGAAGAAATAGTGCTTGAGGCCAAGGGAACTTATGGGATTTGATGAAAAGAGGGAAAAATACATTCCTCAAACTTGTGAATATTTGTTCGCGTCCTTTCATCATCTTTGGGGAGCTAATCAAGAAGTATATTTTAGCAAGCGAATAAGTTTCTGGTTCAAGAAACCTCTAAGGTTTGTACCTGCTCCATTGTCACGACCTAAAGATGGACGTGATGACACTTGTCTATTCCCACCAAAACAAGTCAGCCTCAACCCAACAAAATGAAAGGAAAGCGGAAAGATAAAGCAAGAACAAGATAAAAGCGGAAAACTTATTCATTCTATTAACACCCCAAAACCTGGTTGTCACGTGTACAAGTCACTAACACATAAAGTGCGGAATTAAGAAATAAGTACAGGTCTCAAGTCTTTGTTTCTCAAATAGAACAAAGAATAAAAAGAAGAACTACAGGGCCCACTGGAATGACAAGCAACTACCTCTAAATAGTTCTATGACAAGCCTCGGAGATGAGAGAAAAAGAGCAATCACACGATACCCGACTTGAAACATACACAAGTGTAGAAGCAAAGAGTGAGTACAAACAATACATTACCCAACAAGCAACCTAATAAACAAGGCAACTAGCTAGAAATTGAATACTCCTTTCATCCTAATTGAACCTCCTCAAACTACAACCTGCAAAGAAATCAGCTCATCCTAAAAGTTCTAAAATACACCGGTCACAAGGCTCAATAATCACAGTCTAATAGTTATAATTCAACAACCAACACGTATCAATTAAGTCAATCTCAATATCAAGTAGATCAATCACAAGTAACAAGTGTATCAATCACATTTAACAAGTAAACCAAACATAAGCATCATAATGCATCAAATCACACTAATCAATCACTAGCCGGAACCATTTTCCATCGGTTTTATATCATGTCACTATTCGAAATCATTTCTCATCAGCTTTATATCATGCCACTAGTCGGAACCATTTCCCATCAGCTTTATACAGTATCACTAGCCGGGACCACTTCCCATCGGATTTATATCATATCACTAGCCAAAAATGACCTTGGTTGATATCAATCACTAGCTGAAAATGACCTCGGCATCACAAGCTATCACATGTCTCATCATGGTGTTCCAAATCAATGCACACAAACAGTATCACACCACACGGAAGAGACAAAAATATATATACATTTCAAGTCCACTTTCATGCTATCGAACAATTCATCAATCAATCAACAAGGGTTACAACAAGGCAATTCAAAAATATCATAATCATCACATAGTCTTTTCAAATTCACCCCCTTCTTATTCATTAACATTAACCAAGTAGAAAATTAAATCTTCACCTCATTCCATTTACTCCCAACACACAAGCAACAAAGGGAATACCAATTCTACTAGAAAACAAGGTTTAGGAGATCACTTGTCTACACACGATCACTATGTAACTTGAATATTCCCTCTTCGTACGACATCAAAATGAAAGCAATCTAATCAAATAAGAATTCACAATAAGATTTTAGAACTAACAACACCCATATCAGTGATTTTAAGAACCGGGCCAAATTGCCCCAAAAATCCATTTTCGAAAAATGAGGGATATTTCTGGGAATTTGTATAAAATCACATTACCCAAAGGTTTTGGAACTCCATAGTTAAAATTTTATTGAAAAACAAGTTGAAATCAAGCTCAAAACTCTAATGTACTTAAAACACAAGTTCGTGAGAAAAACCCTCAATACTTGGATCCAAAACCCCGACTCAATTCTGAAATGTTTCTTGAAAAAAATCTTACCCATGCTTAGGTAAGTTCAAATATGAAACTTAATAAAAAATAGAGTTAAAGTCGACCTTAAAATAGTCAATTTATCAAACTTTAACTTTATTTAGGAAAACCTCAAATTTTCAAGCTTATACGCGGTTAATATGATGAATCAACAAGTTTATAACAAAATCAATATACCCAATAACATAAGGATCCTAAATATACACTTTTCATCAGAATCCGAGTTCAAATCGATAAAACCCTAATTTCTCCTAAAAATTACTTGAATAAGGAAAGAATATCAGATGAAGAAATCATGAGAAAATACTGAAATGAGGATTGGATACGAACCCCCATATGAAATCGAGAAGAATACCGCAAGAATCACTTCATTCCAAGCTCTAGAACTCGCAATATGCTAAAAATACCAAATGAACACAAGCTGAAATTTTAAATAGCTGAACAGCAGTAGACCAGTAGTTGCACCAGCAAACCAACTTTTATTTTACTAAAAAGGCCGTAAATTCCCCATACGATAGCGAAATGACCCAATTATTTTTCCTAAATGTCTTAAATAATGATACGGACCTGCTCGCCCAATAAAACTTAATTTCGTGCTCATTTGCCTAGTCAAACATAATTTTTGCTCGGTAAATAATTATTTCATAATCGCAATAACAGTCCAATCTTGACTTAGCGATAATGAACCAAACTTTATAGATTATTTCTATAATTCATGCTTAAACTTTCAAAATTTTCAAAATAATTTTGCGATCGTTAAAATTAATAACGAACCTTTTTGTTGAAGAAAATTGTTGAAACAACGCCAAAGCACCCAAAAGGCATAAAAACTCACTCAAACCACATTCGGAACCTCCCAAACACAAACCAAATATGCTACTATCTTGGAAATTATATTTTGGAGTAAATAAAATCATCAAAATACCCAAACAAGGACACCTTAACCCGATGACCAAGGATCATAATAATCACTAACCGGAAATGACCTCAGCTCATATCAATCACTAGCCGGAAATGACCTAGGATCATAATAATCACTAACCGGAAATGACCTCAGCTTTATAACACTTAACGAAAATGACCTCGGCATCACAAGCTATCACATATCTCATCACGGTGTTCCAAATCAATGCACACAAGCCATATCACACCACACAGAAGAGACAACAATATATAAACTATTCAAGACCAATATCATGCTATTGAGCATTTCATCAATCAATCAACAAGGGTTACAACAAGGCAATTCACAAACATCATGATCATCACATAGTATTTTAAAAGTCACCCCTTTTTATTCATTAACATTCACCAAGTGGAAAATTAACCCTTCACCTCAGTCCCGTTACTCCCAACACACAAGCAACGAAGGAATACACGAATTCTACTAGAATACAAGGTTTAGGAGATTACTTGCCTAAATTCAAGCACACAATCGCTTTGCAACTTGAGTCTTCCCTCTTCATATGATATCCAAATCAAACCATTTCAATCAAATGAGAATTCACAATAATATTTAAGAACTAACAACACCCATATTAGTGATTTTGAGAATTGGGCCAAATTTGGCCCAAAAAATCATTTTTGAAAACGAGGGATATTTCTGGAAATTTGTATAAAATCATATTACCCAAAGGTTTTGAAATTCCATAGTTAAAATCTCATTGAAAAATGAGTCAAAATCATGCTCAAAACCCTAATTTACTTAAAACACAAGTTCATGAGAAAAACCCTCAATACTTAGATCCAAAACCCCCACTCGAATCTGAAATGTGTCTTGGAAAAGATCTTACCCATGCTTAGAGAAGTTCAAATATGAAATTTCACCAAAATGGAATTAAATCAACCTTGAAATCCTCAATTTATCAAACTTGAACTTTACCTGGGAAAACTCAAATTTTAAGCTTATATGCAGTTAATATGATGAAAATAATTGATGAATCATCAAGTTTATGCTAAAATCAGTTTACCCATAACATATGGAGCCTAAATATATATTTTTCATCAAAATCCAAGTTCAAATTGATAAAATCCTAATTTCCCCCAAAAATTACACGGAGAAGGAAAGAAACCATATGAAGAAATCATGAGAAAATACTGAACTGACGATTATTGTCCTAATCCCCCATATTAAATCGAGAAGAATACCGCAAGAATCACTTCATTCAGAGATCTAGAACTCGCAATATGCTCAAAATACTAAATGAACACAGTCTGAAATTTTAAATAGCTAAACAGCAGTAGGTTCACCAGTAAACCAACAACTTTTATTTCACTAAAAATGTCGTAAATTCCTCATACAATAGCGAAATGACCCAATTTGTTTTCCTAAATGTTTTAAATAAGGATACGGGCATGTTTGTCCCATCGAAACTTAATTTCATGCTCATTTGTCTAGTCAAATATCATAATTGCTCAGTAAATAATTATTTCATAATCACAATAAAAGTCCAATCTCTACTTAGCGAAAATGAACGAAACTTTATAGATCATTCCTGTAATTCCTGCTCAAACTTTCAGAAGTTTTGAAATAATTTTACGATTGTTAAAATTAATAACGAACCTTTTAGTTGACACAAATTGCTGAAACAACATCAAAGCACCCAAAAAACTTAAAAACTCACTCAAACCTCATTTGGAACCTCCCAAACACAAACCAAATATTCTACTAGCTTAGAAATGATATTTCGGAGTCAATGGAATCATCAAAACACCCAAAGAAGGTTGCCTCAACCAGATGTTGATCAAAGTAAACTGTAACTTAAGAATCTTCAAATTTTGAAGTACGAATATGAAACTCATCCAAAATCTTCGAAAACTGAACCTAACCTTCAACTAGACTGAATATCACCATCTAGACTTAGTGGAATCATCAAAACTTGAAAATGATCTTTCTAACCTCAAGCGTTGACTAAAGTCAAACTTTAGCCTTAACTTTCTCAGCATCTCGTCTAATAACTCAAAATCAAACCAAAAGCCTTGGGACCAAGCCAATAGTGTTACAAACTCAAATGTCATGCTCCAAAGCTGATGAAACTAACAGAATTCCATTTCGAGACTCGTAACTCCGGTTGTTATCAAAAACCACTTTTAACAACTTTAATTCTCCAAAACCCTAAAACTTCCAAAAATCAGAACTTTACAATCAAATTTCAAAACAACTTCATAAACTGATCAAATAAGACTCAGGAAAACTATCAGGAGGGGTAAAATAGTAATTTTCCAAAATTTTCTAATAAACAACATGCATGGTCATTACATCCACTAAGGGAGGAAAAGAATTCGACTTGCCACAAATCAACCTATAATCTATGTGGGGGTTTACCTGATACAACAAGATGGTCACGTGTCGAAGAAAGGGTGTTTTCTGGACTTGGGGTGAAACCTGACAAAACAGATTTAACATATCTGGCAGCTTTCTTATCTTATTGGTTGTGTTCTTTCACTCTTCCCAATAAGAAATGTGAGTTTGTTCATCCAGGGGCTTTCAAGATGGCAAGCTTGATGGAGAGTGGGAGAAAGATCATCCTTGCAATCCCAGTATTAGCCAGCATCTATATTGATTTAAATAAGATCTCGACTTCATCACACTTTAATCAAATTAAATTCTACTTCCCTATCCACTATGTTTATGGTTGGCTTGCTCATTATTTCAAGACTCATTACGCATTTTTCAATGGGCCCTTTATCCCCACTATGGTAGTATATACTGGAGAGAGGATGGCGCAAGGTATTTTGATAGAAATGATGTGAGAACATGGTGGGGAGAATGTGGCTTGGACATCTACCATGTTGGATAATACATACCCTTACTTTCATCTGGTTAATAACCATGCACCAAAGTTGGTGTTGATCTATTTTATGAGTATTCTCTTCAACTATCTCCCTCTTTAATGTAAAAATTCATTTATTATTGATCCATACAGTCCACATCGCCTCAGCCGTCAATTGCCTTCAATAGCACCAAAAAAAGAAGACAACTACCGCTTATTTTTCCAAGAGGTTTCTTCATTGTGAGAGTGAAATTAGTAGCAAGGAAATCTTTTGGAGGAGATTAAGGGTATTGGATGACACTATTCCACCTGTGGTTGAATCGTGTGACAATGCGAGCAACACTTCAAGGAATATAATAGTCTCTCTTAATGAGGTATGGTTAAGACCTTCACTCTATCGACTATATCTTAGCATTTTTTTACTTGACTGTTTATCCCTCTCCTTTTTATATAGGTGAAAATATTGTGACACCACAACAACAAAAGTCACAAGATAGTGTTGAATCTATATCTTGTTCTGAAACCGCCTCCCGTGACTCAAGCAGAAAAGGGACTACCTTCTATCTCTTGCGATGAGGTTAAAACGTTTTGGGGTCTAAAGCACGCAAACATCCAATAGTTGTTATATTTGTATTTGATGGAAAGAAAGTCAGCCTAGATGCTCGGAAAGATTTTATTTCCGCTCTTTGGAATGTCATTAAGGGCAAACTTTCAAGAAGTGACGTAGATTCTGCTTCTTATCTTAAAGATGAAATTCAAGTAATTATCAAAGAGATGGAATGCAAGTACGTGGATGTTTCACCATTGAAAAAGTTATTGAACTCCTTCTTTGAGTTTTCCTCTTCATATGATCAAGCACAATCAATCATTCATCATATGGATGTGGATAGCGCCAAAGAAAATTTGTTTATAGCAGCGGGAAAACGTCTCACAAATGCTATGTTTGTGGAGAAAGATAAAGTTGAAGTGGTGTCCTCCCTTCATCAATCGCTAGATAATATGAAGAAGGTGATAAAAGCATTGTGCAAAAGGGCACAAGATTTGGAAGTTCTTTTGACAGTTGTCGAGGACGATATTGAAGGAGCCAAGCTAGAAACCTTATTTGAAGTCAAGGAATTTGATGCATGTTTCAACGGAGACTTGTCGAATGGTCTAAGACAAAAGAAAGAGTGTCTAGAGGCTATGCATCAAGAACTGATTAATTACAAACTATGCTCGAATTAGATTTTATTTATTCATTTATTTATTTGTTTGTTTGTTTCCTTTAGAGTTTGATCAATATGCTAGATGATTTTTTTAATGAAAATATAGATTTCTTTTGTCTCATCTTACATCCTGCATAATACACATCTTTCATTGCATTCTTAAATTTTCTCTTTATTCTTTGATTGCAAGTTTAAATAATCTAACCTTCATCCATATTTTTTATGCCAATAAGAATGAAAATAATGGAAGTTCCGCCTTTCTTTAAGTTTATGCATTCAAATATGGCTTGCAAATGTTGTGGTTTTAATGCTTCAACTTGAAAGACTTTTGAGGGCTTCAACTTGCTGGCTGGATTGATTTAAGACTCCAACTTGTAGACTTGGAAACATTGAAAACTTCAACTTGCATACTTGGAGATTTTTGAAGGCAACTTGTAGACTTGGAGATTTTTGAAGATTTCAACTTGTAGACTTGGAAATTTCTGAAGACTTCAACTTGCAGACTTGGAGATTTTTAAAGACCTCAACTTGCAAATTTGGAGAATTTTGAAGACTTCAACTTGCAGATTTGGAGATTTTTGAAGACTTCAACTTGCAGACTTGGAGATTTATAAAGACTTCAACTTGCATACTTGGAGATTTTAAAGACTTCAAATTACAGACTTGGAGATTTTTGTAGACTTCAACTTGCAGATTTGGAGATTTTTGAAGACTTCAACTTACAAACTGGGAGACTTTTTAAGACTTCAATTTTCAAAACAACTTATATTCATAAGGGTTTTCCGCCATCGGGTAACTATCATTTGGTACAAGTCTGGAATTTGATGAAAGATTATTCGTAGCTTTAAATATCATGTGACATATCTAGTGGAAACATGTGGTTTTTTGACACTCGTGCAAATGAACATAGAATATGGTTCTAAGCGCCTATGTACCTCAGTGAAGAGGATCAAGTCATAATGTAGTTCTAGGTTAGTGTGTTTTTTTTGTGTGTCGTACACACTTTATACTCTTGTGCTCCAAGAGTGACATGCAGTTTAGGCTTGTACCTTAAGGAGCATCATCTTACTTCAAGGGTAGTACCTCTTCAGGAATTTTGTGTTAATAGGACCCATCATAATACCATCCACATCAACAAGCTTGTAAGCGTCATTTTAATACGCTTCTTGCATGACATATGGTCCATCCCACTTTGAGGTAAATTCCCCCAAAAATTATGTGAAGTAATGATGGGTCTTCTTAGTCTTCTTACAATGAGGACTTGTTCTCCAGCTTGGAAGCACCTAAAATGAGCCTTCTTATTGAAAGCACGAGATATACGAGCTTGACAACATTCCAAGATTTTTTTTAGCTTCTAGTATGTTTTCATCATGTGCCTTTAACACCACAAGACATAGTTGAGCATTTTCTTATTCAATAAGCCCTTCATGAATACGAAGTCATAAGGAAGGTATTTGATGCTCAAGTGGCAGGATAGCTTCAACTCCAAAAGCAAGTGAATATGGTGTTGCTTGAGTCGGTGTGCGATATGTTGTCCTGTACACCCACAAATCTTCTTTCATTCTTTCATGTCAATCTCGTTTGGACTTCGAGAAAACTTTCTTCAACATGTTGCATATAATATTATTGAAAGCTCCGGCCAAACCATTGACGACAACATGATACATAGAAGATTTACGCTGATCAAAGCCAAAGAGATCACATATTGTTCATTAACTTGTTATCAAATGGCTTTCCATTGTCTGTTATTATGTAGCGGGGGATGCCAAAGCGATAGATGATATTCACTCTGATGAAATTTGCAACATTCTCTTTCTTCACTTCTTTAAGCGTGAGTGTCCACCAGAAGATTTTTGTAATGGTCCCACAACATCCAATCCCCAACCGTCAAATGGCCAAGATGTAATAGTTGGGTGTAATACTTCGGGTTGCTTATGTATGCAATTTGCATAAAATTGGCAAGTATTGCACCTTCAAGCATAATCTAAGAAATCCTTCACCATGGTTGGCCACTAATACCCCATTCTCTTTATGTGAAAGTGGAGCTTCGGCCCAGATTGATGTGATCCGCATACTCCTAAGTGTGCTTCTTGCAAAGCTTGGATTACTTCTTCTTCTCCCAAACATTGTAAGAGTACTCCCTTAAATGATCTTCTATATAATATGTCCTTGTAGTAAAGGAAGCGAGGTGCACGACAGCGAATGTCAGACCTTCTCCTTGGATTTTCCAAAAGTATCCATAACACCTATAATCGATAATGGTTGTCCCCAATCATCCTTCTTGGTTTCAGAAAAAATGATGAGATACTCAAGCATATTTTCTATAGATTTATCCTCATTTGGCGGTTGTACTACCCATTTTTGGAAGATAGTAACTTGTGTCTGATCAGGAAGAGTAAGCGTTGAAGCTAGGGAGGCCAAAGCATTAGCTTTCTTATTTTCCATCATCGGCACATGTTGGAGGGTTACATCTCCAAGACATCCTATCAACTTTTGAAAATAATCATAATAAGGACGTAGTTTGGGTTTCTTAACCTCATAACTTCCCAAGAGTTGATTAATCACTAACTGAGAGTCACCAAATACTTGTAAGTTTGATTGTTTCATGTCGACAACTATTTCAAGTCCAAGTATCAATGCTTGGTATTCAACGGCATTGTTGGAGCAACGTTGCTTCAAAGTAAAGGAGAATGGTAGAATGTCTTCTTGTGAAATGATGAACACCATGCCAGTGCTAGCTCCACCATTATGTGCATCCACATCAAAGTACATCTTCCAAGGAAGTTGAATTTTAATGTTAGCGCATCTTTATCAGGAAGCTCATCGGTGAACTCTCTATCACCTGGTCGGGTGGTTTGCCATGAAGTCTGCTAATGCTTGCCCTTCACACTTTTTTTAGGGATGTACAAAATATCAAATTGTTGGAATTGGATGTACCACCTTGCTAGTCGGTCACGAAGGATAGGTTTCGTTATGAAAAACTTTATGGGATTTGCTCTAGAAATAAGACGAACAACTTGAGCTTGAAAATAATGATTCATCCTTTGGATTGAGAAGACAAGTGTCAAGCATAATTTTTTGATTGGCGAATAATTCATCTCATTTGGTGTCATCGTTCTGCTTAAGTGATAGAGAGAGTTTTCTTTGCCTTCACTATTCTCTTGAGCTAGCAAGGCTCCTATAGACCTTTCTTGTTCCGCAATGTTGAGTATCAATGGCCTTCTAGGTATAAGGGACTCTATAATGGGAGGCTTTATAAGGTATGATTTGATACTTTCAAAGGCGTTGCTACATGTTTGATTCCACTCAAAAAGAGCACATTTCTTCATGAGATGACTAAATAGTTGGCATCTTCCATCTAGATTTGAGATGAACCTCCTCAAGTAGGCTAACATTCCTGGAAGACTTTTTAACTTATGAATGTCTCGAGCCTCAACATCTTCAAAATTGCATCAACTTTGGCTTGATCAATCTCAATTCCCCGCTATCTCACAATGAAGCCAAATAATTTTCCAGAAGTAACTCTAAAGGCACATTTTAATGAATTCATCCTCAATTGATATCTTTGGAGTAGCTCAAACACCATTCTTATCTCTTTCACATGGTCGCTTTTCTTTCTCGACTTTACCATCAGGTCATCAACATAACTATCAATATTTTTATGGAGCAAGTCATCAAATATATTTTGCATAGACATTAGATATGTTGCACCAGCATTCTTTAAACCAAAAGGCATCACATTGAAGCAATAAATACTTTTAGGTGTGTGAAATGCGGTGAGTTCTTCATCCTTTGGTGCCATGCGGATTTAATTATAGCCAGAAGAACCATCCATGAATAACATCGCCTCATAACAAATAGTGACATCAATCATCAGCTCTGGAATGGGAAGAGGGAACTTATCTTTAGGACATGCATTATTGAGATCCCTGAAGTCAAAACAAACTCGAACTTGGTCATTCTTCTTCCTCAAAGGAACAATATTTGAAATCCATGTAGGATATTTAACTTCACAAATAAATTTTGCCTCAATGAGTTTGTTAACTTCATATTCTATCAATGGAACCAAGTTTGGCCTAAAACGTCTTTGGGCTTGCTTAACAGGACGAGCACCATTTTTGATTGCCAACTGATGGACTGTTACTTTAGGATTCAAGCTAGGCATTTCTTTATAACTCCAAGCCAAGAAATCCCTATATTCTTTGAGTATATTCACATAAGTGATATCTTCATCAACTTCTAGAAAGGCACTCAAGAAAGTTTGTCTTGGATCTTTATCAGTGCCAAAGTAAACTTCCACTAAGATTTCTATGGTGATCTTCACTCCTTCTTCAAGTTCTAGTGGAGCATCTTGATCTTGGGCGTATGTGTATGCCTAGGAACTAAAGAATACCCATTTTTTGGACGAGTTTGGGAATATATTTGCTAGGTTTTAATAGAGTCGAGTCGTGTCAATTCATTTGGAATAACATTTATGATTAGTTTTGCAGGTGATGATAAAATAATAAATGAGTACGAAAGTGGAAATTGGGAAGCAAGGTTGGATCAAAGCAAAAGAGCAAAAAGAAGTTTAAACAAAATAAAGATAACAAGTCCTCTATGTATCCTCTCCACATCGCAGAGAGGGAACTTATTATTTTCTCGCGAGAAAACTTTTGAGATAGAAGACTATGTATCCTCCTCATGTCACGGAGAGGCTGTGTTTAACTTAAAACAGAATTCTCAAGCATCTCCGCGTCGCGGACCTGGGCACCAATTTTATGGTGTTTTTCCATAAATATAAATAGACTCAGATTTATTTTATTAATTATTCTTTTCTGGGGTTTGAAGAATGATGACTTTGGGAACTGTTTCATATGTCTTAGGGTTTATTCCTGAATTTTACTCTATTCGATCTCTTTATGTTACTTAAACATTGAAAATTTGAGAATCATGCTATGAGTAGCTAAATTCCCTAGTTTTAGGGTTGTGGCTGCATGATGATTGTGTTTAATTGATTTTAATGGATTGAAGATAATTATCATATGAATCTCTCTTTTGTTCTTGTTTTAGTATTTCGTGTGGGATTACCATAGAAATAAATGTCTTGTTCGAATTGAACTAGGGAGAGGAAAAAGAGGATAGAATGTGGGGAAAAAGGAGCATGATCTTCTCTAGGTTTAGGGTTTATTTGTATCTAAGATAGGGATATACCTAGAACCTTGCTTGGTTAGTAGACAAGATGAAATCATAATGCTCGTTAATTGGTTCAGTATATCCTCGATCAACGATGAAGTTAAGCTGCAGATTATCTTAGGTGATTAGAGGTCGGGAGACCATGATCATACAATTAACCCTGTAAATAGTGATACGATAATTGATTGACATCCATTAAATGAAATTATGTGCATGAATTCATATGTAGGCTACATCCCTAGAATTCCTTAAGTCATTGTTTTAAACCTAATTGAAATTGAATCGTAGTAGTTAAATCCAATAATTATATAACTAATCATTTGAAACCAAATTCACTATTCTTGATAACACTTCTTCTGAATTTTAATCGTTGGAAAGATTGAATACATCTAATCTTAAGTCCATGTGGGTACGATACCGGCTCTTGAAAAGAGCCACTTTAATACTTGCACGACCATGTACACTTGCATGTGCATTTAGGCACAACAAGTTTTTGGTGCCGCTGCCAGGGATCTTAGAATTAGGAAGTTTTTGATTTATCTAATTTTAGAAGTTATTGATCAAGTCTTGACAACTTGATCTTAGGTATTCATTTTGCAGGTTATGTTTGAACTTCAAACTGGAAGACGAACAACATTTGGTAGAGCCTCTTGCTGAACCAGAAAGATTAGTTCACAACCGGAGAAAGCAAGTACAACTCACTTACCCTATCTCTTTCATTTCAAGCGAACCAGTAATACCAGTGGAAGGGGCTAAACAAGATGCACCTTTAGTGATGGCAGAGATGAAAGTATGAGACGTGGCAATCCCACACACCACCAACGTTACTTCGTGTATTCAAAAACCTCAAGCTAGTGGGAGGTTTGAATTGAAATAGAACATGGTGGAATTACTACACTCGAATGGACAATTCACCGGGTTGTCGAATTAGGATACACAAGTGCACATCCAGAACTTCCTCGAAATCACTAACACTTACACTCCAACTAGAGTGAACTCTGATTACGTGAGACTCACTCTCTTCCCCTTCTCTTTATTAGGGGAAGCTAAAATGTGGTTGAATTTTGAGCCAACAAACTCTATAACGTCGTGGGACAATCTTGCCCAGAATTTTTTAATAAGGTTTTTTTCATATGGGAAAACAGCCAGGTTGAGGAGCAAGATACTAAGTTTCCGACAAAAGGATGAGAAAACTTGTACCATGTTTGGGACAGGTTCAAATCAATGTTGTTAAGTTGTCCGCACTATTATCAAGCTAATGAGGTATTGGTCCACACCTTCATTGAAGGGTTGGAACCAAACACAAAAATTTTACTTGATTCTGTTGCAGGAAGGCAAGCTCTGGAGAAGACTTATGTTGAATTGTTCACTCTGTTGAATAGAATTTCACAAGGTAACCTCGAGTGGAATGGAGGAGAAGACAAGCCAGTAGTGTAAAAGATTGCTGAGATACTAGAAGTGGATGCATTTATAGCTTTAACTGCACAAATTGTTGCGATGTCGAATATGATGAATGCCTACTTCGACAATCTATCATTAGGACAACAACAAGCACAGGCAAATGTGAAACAACAATTTATAACATAGTGTGAGATCTGTGGGAGTGGTGATCACACTGCAAAGATGTGTGGAGCAAACCCGAATTCTGTCAACTTTGTAGGGAATGCACAACAAGGAGGAGTTCACAAAAATTATGGTAGCTCCTACAATTCTGGTTGCAAAATCATCCAAATTTTTCCTAGGGAGGAAATCAGAATTAGGTGCAAGGCCAGAACCAATATAGACCTCAGGGTAATGCTCAAGGTTATCAACAACAGGGTCAGCGGCATAATCATAATAAACACCAAGGTAACATGAGCACTGAGGAGATGTTGAAAAGATCATGGCTCATCATGCCAAAAAAAATGCAAACATGGAGAAACTGGCAGCTGGCTTGAGACATAACCAGTTAGCAACTCAGAATCTTGAGAAACAATTTGGGCAATTTGCTAGTGCCCAAAAGTTACGTCCTCAAGGAGGTTTGTCGGGTAATACTGATCCTAATCCTCAACAAGTAAATATAGTGGGTACTCGTAGTGGGTTACAATTGGAGGAATAGGTGCCAAAGAAGAGAAATAGTGAACCTTCAATTGGAGAGAGGAAGACCAACGAGAGTGGACAGGGTACACAAGAGGAAATAGTGCAACCAATAGTTAAACCACCTCTGCCATTTCCTCAAAAGTTTAAAAACGAAATGAGGATGAATTCTTTGGTAAGTTTCTTTCTCTCTTGAAACAAGTTCACATTAATATGCCTCTTGTTTATGTTTTGCAGGTAATACCAAGGTATGCCAAGTATAAGAAGGAGATCGTAGAAAACAAGAGGAGATTTAAGGAGTATGAAACTATACCACTCACTGAAGAGTGCAGCTCCAAAGTAGAAAACAAGTTGCCCACCAAACTCAAAGATCCGGGTAGTTTTTCTGTTCAAATGACACTAGGGCAAATCATTCATTCCCGAGAGTAGTGTGATCTAGAAGCAAGTATTAATTTGATGTCAACAGCTCTGTACAAGAAACTGGGTTGGGTATTCCTAAACCCACAACCAGTATCTTGCAGTTGGCAGACCATTCAGTAGCTAGTCTGGAAGGTGTTGTGGAGGATGTCTTGGTACGAGAGGGATCATTAACATTTTCTATTGATTTTGTGGTGCTTAATTTCGATTCGGATCCTCAGGTGCCATTTATTCTTAGGAGACCTTTCTTGGTCGTTGAGCGTGCTATGATAGATGTAGCAGCTGGTCAACTGACCATGAGGGATCATGATATAGTGGAAGTATTTGATGTGTATAAAGCTCTGAAACTGTCGGCTATGTATGAGAGTTGTCGGCCATAACAGTGATAGATCTTGTGGCAGAAGCTCATTACCTGGCATCCAAGGATCCACTAGAACGTGTGTTAATGGTCCATGATATCTATGGTGATGCTGAAGCACAAGAAATGGTGCATTTAATGGAGGTTTCTAGTGTGGGCATCTCAAGAGATCACTGGGAGCCATTCAATAGGGTGTTGGGTCCTCCATCCAAGCCTTCAATTTAAAAAGCACTCATGTTTGAACCGAAGACATTACCATCTCACTTTAGGTATGCATTTTTGGGAAAAGATAAGACCTTACCTATGATTATGTCCGTAGATTTCTCTGAATTATAGGTTGCAGCGACATTGACTATATTGAAGAGGAGAAAGGAAGCCTTAGGCAGGCAGATGTTTGACATTCATGGGATCAATCCGGCATTGTGTATGCATAAAATATACATAGAGGAAGGTCACAAACGTAGTGCACAACACCAACACCGACTTAATCCACTCATGAAGGCTGTGGTAAGGAAGGAAGTAATTAAGTGGTTAGATATCGGGATAGTATACCCCATATCAGATAGCAAATAGGTAAGTCCAATGCAATGTTTACCTAAGAAAGAAGGTATGACTGTGGTAACCAGTGATAAGAATGAACTGATCCCTGCAAGGACAATAACTGGATGGCGTATTTATATGGATTATCGCAAGCTGAATGAGACCACTAGAAAAAATCATTACCCTGTGCCTTTCATTGATTAGATGTTAGATAGGATGGCAGGGCAAGAGTATTATTGCTTTTTGGATGGCTACTCAGGATATAATCAGATTTTTATTTCACTAGAGGATCAACAGAAGACAACCTTTACTTGTCCATATGGTACATATGCGTTCAAGTGTATGCCCTTGGGACTTTGTGATGCACCATCCACATTTCATAGATGTATGATGGCAATCTTTGATGATATGGTGGAGGATTTTATGGAAATGTTCATGATTACTTCTCGGTATTCAGTGAGTCTTTTGAACTTTGTTTGTGTAATCCTTACAAGGTCCTTGCGTGATGTGAGGAAATAAATCTTGTATTTACTTGGGAGAAATGTCATTTCCTTGTTCGAGAAAGCACTGTACTAGGTCACAAAATCTTGAGAAGCGGGTTGGAAGTGGATAAAGCTAAGGTGGAGGTAATTGAAAAGTTACCACCTCATATCACAGTGAAAGGAGTCAGAAATTTCCTTGGGCATGTTGGATTCTATAAAAGATTCATCAAGGACTTGTCCCAGATTACGAGACCCATGTGTAGTTTATAGGAGAAAGAGGTGAAATTTGTGTTCGATGACAATTGCTTGTAGGCGTTTGAGCTACTAAAAAAGAACTTGATTGCATATCTAATCTTAATTGCTTCTAATTGGGAGCTACCCTTTGAGCTTATATGTGATGCTAGTGATATAGCAGTGGGTGCAGTGTCGGGCCAGAGAAAGGAGAAGATGTTTCATTCTATTTATTATGCCAGCATGATTCTTGATGCAGCACAATCTAACTACACAATTACAGAGAAAGAGATGCTCGCGCTAGTGTTTGCCTTCGATAAGTTTAGATCTTACTTGGTAGGTACCACAGTTATTGTTTACACTGACCATGCTGCTATCAGGTATTTATTCAACAAGAAGGATGCAAAGCCGAGGTTAATCAGATGGATTTTTCTACTTCAAGTGTTCGATCTGGAAATTAAGGATAGGGAGGGGACTGAGAACCAAATAGCTGATCATTTGTCAAGATTGGAGGATTCATCTCATGTGAAAAATGAAGGGCAGATTCACGAAGAGTTTCCTGATGAGCAATTGTTAGCCTTGGACATTGCATAAGTGCCTTGGTATGCTGATATTGTGAACCTTCTAGTAAGTGGATTATTTCCACCTGGCGCTTCCACACAGAAGAAACAAAAGCTGAGACATAATGCAAGGTTCTATATAAGGGATGAGCCTTTCTTATTCGAGCAAGGGACTGACCAGGTAGTGTGAAGATGTATAGCTGAAAAACGAGGTGATGCAAGTATTGGAGAGTTGTCACTCTTCACCATACGGAGGTCATCACGGAGGAAAGTGTACGGCCTATAAGGTATTGCAACCTGGTTTCTTTTGGCCTACTTTATTTTTAAATGTTGCACTTTTTGTGAAGGGATGTGATTAGTGTCAGAGAATGGGCACTATGTCAAGACAGCATGAGATGTTATTGAGCAACATTCTAAAGGTCGAGATATTTGATATATGGAGGATAGACTTCATGGCATCATTTCCAGCTTCCAATGGGAATCAATACATTCTCGTGGCAGTGGATTATTTATCTAAGTGGGTCGAGGTTATTTCATTACCTACTAATGATGTGAAGCTTGTGGTGAAGTTCATCAAAAAACACATATTTACCAGGTTCGAAACTCCAAGAGTCATGATCAACGAAGGAGGTAAGCATTGCATATATTATTCAGTGTGAAATTTGTTGGCTAAGTATGGAGTGAGACACAAGGTAGCTACAGCCTATCATCCTCAAACTAGCAGTCAAGTGGAGGTGTCAAATCGAGAAGTTAAGCAAATCTTATAGAAGACTGTAAATGCACAACGAAAGAATTGGACTAACAAGTTAGATGATGCATTATGGGGAAATAGAATTGCATATAGGACACCAATAGGGACTTCTCCCATTGCATGGTGTTTGGAAAAGCATGTCATCTCCCAGTGGAATTGGAACACCAAGCATACTGGGCCATAAAGAAGTTGAATCTGGATCCTGAATTGGCTGGCAGAAAAAGAATAGTTCAACTGCATGAGTTAGAGAAATTTAGGCTTCACCCCTATGAAAATGCCAAGTTATATAAGAGAAGACAAAATAGTGGCATGACAAGCATATTATACCATACATCTTTAGGCCAGGCCAATTGGTATTGTTGTTCAATTCAAGATTAAAGTTGTTCCCCAAAAAACTTTGATCGAAGTGGAATGGACCATTTGAGGTGGTGGGAATGACTTAGCATGGGGTTGTGGACCTAAAGAATAAGGAAAAAAGTTCCACTTTTTTTGTGAATGGACAAAGAGTAAATTATTACTTCGGGACTGATGTATATCGCGAACAAGAAATGCTCAAGTTGAATGACGAATGAGTCATGATCAGGGTCGTGTCGTGACGTTAAACAAAATGCTACACAAGTGGCAACCTGTGACCACATGTAGTAGATAGGAATTTTGTTTTTCTTTTCGTAATTTCATTTGTAGGAATTAGTTCATAGTTTTCCATTATTCATTGTAATAGTTAGGATATAAATTTTTTTTAAAATTGATATTTAGCAGGAAAAAATGAGTCATGCACGATGAAAACTAAGTCATTGGATGAGAGGCAACCCATCAAGTTTATGTTTTATGGGTGTTGATCTTAAAATTTGCAGGAAACAGGGTCGCATATTGAGGCCGCGTCGCGGAACAAGGTCTATATTTCACCTTACCGAGAATTAATTTTCCAGGGTGAGGCAGATCACTCCGTAATGAGCACGCGTCACAGAGCATGTTATTATTTTTTATTTCGATAAGAATCAAAATTCTTGTCAAAAACAAGGGAGGCGCATTGCGGAGCCAGTTCAAAATTTTGATTTCGCTGGGAATTAATTTTCCTATGCAAAAAAGAGGACTCCTTACTGGATCCGCATCGCGATACTGGTAAAAAGAATTGATTTTCATTAAATAGACGGGTTTTACCTGTCTACCCTTTAGGTAACCGACCCATTCCTTATTTTAACCCCTAAATTAATCCCAAATTCCCCATTCTTGCACCCCCATATTCATGATTCCTCTCCCAAATTCCCTTAATATTCACCCGATTTCTTCTCTCAATTTTACACTCAAGCAGTGTCCATTCCATAATGCAGAGTTGGGTCATGCTTTCCCTGTTTCTACATCTTTGTGCACTAAACAACTAAGGTATGTCTCTCATAACTTTTTGCAATTTTTTGGGTGATTTTTCGTCTAAGTGAATTGTTGTGGGGTGATACGAAGAAGTGATTCTGAAGTCGTGAATAGGAACACTTTGTAGGTCGAGATTGCCAGTGCAATGGGTGTTTTGCAGTTGTCTTGGGGTGATTTGGATTGTATGCTTGATCGAATGTGTATTGTGTGAAAGTGTATTTTTACTAGGTCTATGGGGACTTACGTTTTCCTATTGTGATTTGCCTATGTAGGGAGTTCGTGGGTCTGGGATTTGGCATTGATTGCAAAAATAGAGGCATATGTTTCGAATTCTTGAGTAGAAAGAGTTTGGGGAATAAGGTGTTAAGTATGAGTGTGGGTTGACAAATTGTTGTTGGGACGATTTATCCGTTGTTTGTTGTGTTCTTGGGGAATGCTTTGCTAATTCTTATGATATTCTTAATGTGAAGTGAGTATGTAAGTGTGAAGTCTGAGTAGCACTTTGTGAGGAATTACGTGTGGGTACGGATTTTATAAGTCCAATTGATGAGTGTTTTCTTCCCGTTGTGTTTATATTGTGTATAAAGTTAGGGAAGTCTGAGTACCTACTAATTCAGTGTGGGTAGTGCACACGAGTAAGCGTGCGGGTGGTGTATGTGCATCATCCATACCTTTTATATTGTATTATGGAGTATAGTGGACTCAATTAGGATGGTATGTATTGTAATTATAGGTGATCATGTCAAGTACTCACAGACCCAGGAAGGAGGTAGCAACTTCAAGTAAAAGGAAATGAGTTAGAAGTGGGGAAAATATCCCTCCTAAGCTGGAAGTTCCATGGGGGGAAACACGTCAGTTTGGATTGAAGGTTGTGGCCAAGGAAGGCAATGTATTGTGGAAAAAGCACACAGAAGCATGCTACTTCTCTGATGTGTGTATTGAGAGAGAAAGTCTAGCAAGAGACTTTCCTCGGATCATGAGGCACATCCAGGAACTCCACGTGGAGTTTATCTTTGCTCAGCCCACTGAGTGCAACTTGCATGTGGTTAAGGAGTTTTATGCCAATTGGGCGATGGAGTTGAGGTCGCACTTTGTGAATGTGCGGGGAGTGAATGGGACCCTCACTCAAGCTCTATTGAATGACATATTGGGAAATGTAGCTCACATTGACCCGTTGGTGCTGATGGGATTAAACATTCGACCTCCATACCGAGCCATTCAACACACGCTCTGTGGACCTCAGTCAATGGTTCGGTGGACCAAACACAGCTCGAAGAGGTTTCACCAATCTCTTCATTATGCACACATGACTAGAGAGGCTCAGGTTTGGTTAAAGATAGTTATGAATTGTTTGATTCCCGAGCTACACTATACAAACATTACTAATGAAATAGTGTACTTGGTGTGTGCTTTGATGACTAATGAAGTTTGCAATGAGGAAGGCCCGGGTACACCAAGGGTGCAAGTATGCATTTAGAGGCCTTATCACTCACTTATGAAGTTCTGCAGATAGACCATAGCAGAGCCTAAATTACATGGCACCTCTATTCCCGACACCAATGCATGTGACCAAGAAAAAAGGGCCTAAAAATAAGTTCGGTCCACCACTCACCAGTGCAGAGCTCCATTACTGCAATGAATTGATTATGGCCCGTATGTATGGACTGGAAATGCTGAGACACTAGAATGGATGTCGGCATTCCGTTGAGGAGCAGTTAGGGCAAGTCGAGCAGAGGTGCCCCTTGAATGCACACGCCAAGGCATTGCTAGGAATCGGGCCTAATTTCTATGAGCCTATGGATGATGATGTACCCACAGATGAGGACAGGTTGTGGACTGGTTCTTCTGTTGACTCCGACTCTGACACGAAGGAGGTGGACCCTCTACAGGCCGTAGAGGAGGTCGAAGGCAGATACCCCATAGAAGATTGATTGGGGAGTGATTCACTGTATTTGAATTTTTGATATTTTGTAGCACTGGGGACAGTGATTGTGTTTATAGTGTGGGGTGGGTGTAGATTCTCTCTATTGTATATATTAGTCTGAACAATGGTAGTTTTGATTTCTTTATTTTTATTTGGGTTCCTTGGAGGTTGTTTTCGGTTCTTTGGCAAAGGATAGTCCCATTGAACCGTACAAAATTAAAAAAAATTAGGATTGAGTCAGTCGTCGTAGTTGAGTCGCATTGCCCTATGATAGATGGATGACGACCGTTTTAAGGGTAATTTTCATCATTGATTCGTAGGGATGGTGTATGTGCCGAAGCTTAAAATCTTAAGGGAAATTGTATGAAATCATGTGGGTTAATATGTGGATGCCTTTGAATTCTTGTATTTGATTCTAATTACTGCAACTTAAGCTGAAATGGAACTTCTGCATGAGCTGAATGTTTTGCATGATGATTGATCTAACCATATTAAATTTGTGCCATGTGTTGCGAGGCGTTGTGTTTTCTATGTATTGCATCTTAGTCTAGAACTTGTCTGGCATGTTATTGAAGAGAAATCGAAGTCTGGCTTTGTTTAGAAAATGATAATAGGCCTACTTGGATATATTCAAAAAGTATAGCCTTTTCCATATACTATCACTCGTACCCCCTTTGAGCCTGTAGCCTTTTGTTGTTAGCCACATTTTCAACACAACAATTTTATTGAATCCCTAATTGTTTGCACCTTGCTTGCCTAAGCACTGTAGCGTAGACTCTTTGGAAGAAGTAAAATTGAAAGTGAGAAGGAAACCAAAGATAGCCACAAGGTGATGAAAAATCCCTCATTGAAAGAATGGTTCCCCTATTAAAAAAATAAAAAAGAGAAAAATTGGTGTCTGAAATAAAGAATTAGGGGAAATTCAAGAAATGATGTGAGTTACTTGTGATAGCATTGTAAAGAGAGGGCAGAAAAATGAAGAAAAAGGTGATGATGTCTAAAATGTGTATAGTGTTTAGGGGAGTATAAGTACTCCTATATAAATTTCCTATCTGTCCCTTAAACACATTACAACCTGTGAAAGCCCTATTTGATTCTTTGCAAAGCGCGTTTAATTAGTGGAGATGTATATAATGGGAAAACATATGGTTCTCTATGCATACATGTGGAGTTTTTTGTGAGTGTGAGGTTTTAATTCTGATGTTAAAGTGCACATGCTATAATTAATCTTGTGAATGAAGTGTGGACTACTTTCTTTGTGTGAGGGGCACTTGTTTTATGAAAGATAGGTAATATCTGATGGCTAGCATGAATTTTAATGTTTAGGTAGCAAAAAGTTATCGAATCAATACTTGAGGTCATGTGGTGTCTGCAAATGGCCAAGGCCAAGTGTGAATGAAAACATGCACATTTTGATTTGATTAAAGATCCCTGAAAGTAAGTTGTGGAAACACAAATGCAGGTATTTGTGAGTCTAGGTCTAGGATTAGTATGGTGAATTATTCGAGGAAGAACAAAGCTCTAAGTGTATGATGGTGATCATGGGCGTATTTGTGTGCCTAAGAACTAAAGAGCACCCATGTTTTGGCAGAGTTTGGGAATATAGTTGCTTGTTTTTAATAAAATCGAGTCGTGTCAATTTATGTGGACTAACCAATATGATTAGTTGTGCAGGTGATGATAAAAGAAGAAACGAGCACAAAAGTGAAAATTAGGAAGACATGTTGGATCAAAGTAAAAGAGCAAAAAGAAGTTAAAACCAAATGAAGAGAATTAGTCCTCTTTGTATCCTCTCTGCATCGCGGAGAGGGAATTTATTATTTGCTCGCGAAAACTTTTGAGACATAAGACTCTCTATCCTCTCCGCGTCATGGAAAGGTTGTGTTCGACTGAAGGAAAAAATTTCAAGAATCTCCGCATCGCAGATCTGGGCGCCAATTTTATGTCGTTTTCCATAAATATAAATAGACTCGTATTTTATTTTATTAATTATTCTTTTTCTGGGTTTTGAAAGATGACAACTTTGGGAGTTGTTTCATATGTTCTTAGGGTTTATTCGTAAACTTTACTCTATTCGATCTCTTTATGCTAATTTCCCTAATTCTAGGGCAGTGGCTGCAGGGTGATTGTGTTTTATTGATTTTAATGATTGATGTTAATTATCATATGAATCTCTCTTTTGTTCTTATTTTAGAATTTCGTACCTGATCACCATAGAAATAAATGTCTTGTCCGAATTTAACTCGGTAGAGTAATAAGATGATAGAATATGGGGCCAAAAGGAGCATGATCTTCTCTAGATTTAGGGTTGATTTGTATTTAGGATAGGGATATACCTAGAAACCTTGCTTAGTTAATAGACAGGACGAAATTGTAATGCTCAGTAATTCGTTCAGTCTATCCTTCCTCAACGATATAGTTAGGTTGCCAATTGTCGTAAGCGATTAGAGGTCAGGAGACCATGATCATGCAATTAACCCTGTAATCAGTAATTTGATTTTGATTGACATCCATTGAATAAAATTATGTGCATGAATCCATAAGTAGGCTACAGCCCTGGAATTCCCCAAGTCATTGTTTGAAACCCAATTGAAATTGAATCGTGGTAGTTAACTCCACTAATTAGATAACTAATCATTTGAAACCAAATTCACTAATCTTGATAACACTTGTTCTGAATTTTAATTGTTGGAAAGATTGAATACGTCTAATCTTAAGTCATTGTGGGTGTGATACACGGCTCTTAAAAAGAGCCACTTTAATACTTGCATGACCACGTACACTTGTGTGTGCATTTAGGTGCAATACATCTCCAGCAACTTCCTCTTCTAGAGGATCATTGTCATTGACAGATTTATGATGACACCGGACAATATCTTCCAACTCCTAATCAATCTTCATTTGTGGCAAGGCATCATGCTCATTCTAAATCGTAACATGATATGAGCAGCCTACACTTTCTTCATCTTCCTCATTCTCCTTGGTGTAAACCACAATGTGATATTTTGCCTTGAGTTCTTCATTACACAAAACCACAAGTTTCGCTCGTCGCCATATCCTAGAAGGAGTCAAACTTTTGAAATCCCTTTGGAGACCTAGTGGAGGATTTGTTGTCACCCTTAGGTAAATTTTTTTATTATTGTTATTCTCTTCTTCAATTGACCTAACCTCTCAAATACAGAAGTTCTTGTAGTCGATTTTCCAAGTCAATCAAAGATGGAAGGCTTTTTGTTGGAAGAAGCAGACTTATCTTCTATAGTGATGTAGTTATTGATGGCCCTTCTTCTATAGTGATGTATTATTGATGGCCCTTCTTATGGAGATGCGAACTGGCAGTGGTTGGCTATAGCCTAAGCCTTCACGTGCTTGTCTAGTTGTATCTTCCAATGGGAGTTTCCCTAACGTTGATGGCTCATTAAGGTTGTATTAATCCTTCACAAATAACTTGTAAGTGTTGGGATTAAAGCCCTGTCATGTGCGCATTGTAGGGAGCGTCACATCTTGCACTTGATTTTGAGTGATTGACTTTCCTTGAAGCTTTGAAGACAAGTTTATTGCATCAACCCGTCTGATAGGAAGAGTTAGTACTCTTAATGCATTTAATTGAAGGTTAGATGATTGTCCTTCTTCTTGCTTCAACTTTGGAACATAGCAAAGTAGAGAATTCAGCTTCTTCTACAATGACATGATCTTTCCTTCATTCAGATTGGGACAAGGTTCTTTAGTGTCAACTTTTACCATTCTGACAGCCACATTGATTCTTTTGCTTGCGATCTTATCACACTTGGTTGATTTGACGTCATCATATTTCCCCCTTGACAACGTAACTTTTCAAATAGAATTTTGCATCTTCAAAATGTTTTACAACTTCGGTGAAAGGATTACCATCCGCAACTATCTTGCTTTCGATCTCATCTTTAAGATACTTCAAACATTGATAGTAAGAAGATGAGATGATTTTACTCTCATGTACCCAAGGCCTACCAAGAAATATGTAGTATGAAGTCTTTACATCGATCACATGCATCCATGCGCTTGATCGCAACTATCTTTCCTACGATCCCATCTTTAAGATACTTCAAACATTGATAGTAAGAAGATGAGATGATTTTATTCGCATGTACCCAAAGCATACCAAGCAATATGTTGTATGAAGTCTTTGTATCGATCACATGCATCAATGCACTTGATTTCAAATTTCCCATGTGGATTTCTAATTTAATAGAGCTTATGGACCTCGGTCCCCCTTGACTAAATTCAACACACAACTTTCTCGAAGTTCTTTAGTCGTGATGCTGAGTTACTTCAATGTGTTGATAGGTAGAATATTGACTCCAGATCCTTCTATATTAAGATTATATTTATCTACTTCTCTAGCATGTGGCCCATCATACATAAAGGACGATTGTGTACTGTTTAACCAAATAGAAGATCATTATCTGTAAATGTGATTTTTTGTATCATATATGTTGTGCTTCTTGGGAAGAAGGTTCAATAGGTTTTTTAGAAGACGAATGAGACATCATTGATGAGATTTCCCTCGTTGCTTCTTCTTCGTCAGTAGGAGAAACTTTTGGTGAGGATCCACTTGTTGTTCCTTGTTTGTTAGTATGAGACACCTTCATTATTTATTGTATATCAGCATTGAAACATGATGCCTCGACACTGTCTTGAGTAGACTTTATGCAGAACCAACTTGGTAATAATTCTTTTTAAGTCACAGGACGTCAGGGTTTCTAGTAGTGATGCACTTCAACCTTTGCCCTCTTTGGACACTTGATTGATTTTTGCTTCTCTACTTTTCTCACCATCTTCATTCTAATCGGTTACTCGGATGATTCTTTTCGTAAGCTTGACTTGTTACGTCTTCGACTAGTCACAAGAATCCAGCCTTCATCACCATCTATATCAACTTGAGGTTTATCTTGCTCCAATGACTCTTCTTCATATTTATCAGAGATAAATATTTGGACTGGATCAAGCGAAACAAATGTGATAGAGATTTGGTTAGTACTAGTCTTCTCATCATCAAGGACAATCTTATTTTCGTTAGCCAATCACATCACTTTATCCTTCAAGACAACATTTTTCAAGAGGGTGGTTCAAAATTCTATGATACTTGCAATAATTTGGGTCATCTTTTTTCCATCTTCATCGAGTCGCTTCATCTCTGGCAACTCAATGAGCTTTAACTCGAGCAACTCATTAAAAATCTCAGAAATGTCTGAATACAAGAAGGGGTATTCTTTTTCTCGCATCTCCCTCAGTGTCGACTTTTAATTCGAATGATCTTGGAGAGTCATTCTCACACTTTTCTTCTTGCCTTTCTTCGTAGTGAACTTCACAGGCGACACATTAACATTCATGGATTCTTTGTTGTCATTCGTGGGCACAAATTTTCTCCATCTCTTAGGTTCCTGCTTATCCTTTCCTTTGCAAGGATCATAGACAAACGTCATATCTTTTCCAGCAGAGGACATGCTTAACTCCATATCATGAGCACGAGTAGCTAGATCTTTGAAGGATTTGGGCTTTATTCCTTTAAAGATGTAAAGAAGCATTTGTGGAGGACATTGATCCCTTTTGAGTTGAAGTCCCAAAAAACAGGAGTTGATGTGGACGACACTTGAAGTATTTGTTGTCGGTCTGTTCCTCGTAAAAGCTTTGAAACTTCCAAAGATAACATCGAGGATTCCTTCAACTTCAGTAGAGAATTTGGAGTTAGTGGCCATAGAGGCAATTGATTTAGAGTTGACCTTATTGGAAGTCATCTTGATATTCTTTGATGCTTAAAAAGTTGAGATGAAAGGTAGAGATTGTCCCATTGGGCGTGCCAATTTGTTTCGAACAAATTTTAAAGTGATAGAAAATAAATTGTAAAAATAATAAAATATGAAGAAACATGATTTTATTGAAAAATAGTGTGGTACAATTATGCTCCTCCCTTGATTCTTCTCTCATGATAAGATATCTCCATGATTCGAGGACCGTTAGTGGCGTATCTCTCGAACTAGGATGATTTGAATTTGATCTCTTTATGAATATTTCATAAATTTGCAGAATATTCTAGATGTCTCTTTAAGTAATATAGTACCCTTTATATGGGTATGAACTAGGGTATAGGATTCTCATTCATCCAAGAATCCTAACTAGAATCGAATACATCTTACAACTTGTAGAGTCCCATAAATGTTCAATGTCTACATATATATAATCACGAATTTTTTTTAATCAGTTGATAATGTTTTCTTTTTGTTGTTATCAATAAAAGATTATTTTTCAAATATTTTGTTGATGTTCTTTCTTTCTTTATTGATTTTCTCTCACATTTATTTATCTTATTACTTTGAAGCGTTGTTAAAATACACAGTTTTTCTTCTTGTTCAAAAATTCAAAATCTTGTTAATTGCTAAAAAAAATTAATCATCATCATGAAAGATACTAGTTTTTTAGTTAGTGTATGAAGTATGTATAAAGATTTTAATCTGATTGATTAAACTAAAAATGAAAATAAAATTTGTATTGTCACGATCAAAAAATACAAGTCGTGGCGACACTTATCTTCTCAACCGATAGGTAAGCCAACCCAATAAGTTAACCAATTCAACTTAAGCATGGAAAGGTAAGTAGCAAGCAAATATCTAAAATACTAAGTCTTTTAAAATAAAGTGCAGAAAAACTGAAATACCACCCTAAGATTTAGTGTCATATGTACAAGAGCTTCTACAATGATACAAGTCCAAAGCTAGAATGACAAGTCTAAACATAAGAAATACTTTGTTTGAATACTAAGACAACGTAAAAAATTTAGAGATAAATGCAGGCGCGGGCTACAGAATAGCCAAGTAGCTCACTACAACTTCAAGATGTTCCAAAAACATACTCAAAAGCTCCATGAGGTGCACTTGTACTAGGAATCTAATCTGCACCACAAAAGAGTGCAGCAAGTGTAGTATGAGTAGGAAACCACGTGTACACATTATGTCTCATAGACCGACAACAAAGAAGTAGTGACAGGAGTATATCAGAAAATCATCCTTTAATTTTACCAATCTACATTACATTTATCAGTCAAGTTTCATCAAATAAGTATAATCAAATATCACGTAATGTCCAACCACCAATAAAGCACATAATCAACAAGAATGATAGATGTAATGAGATGCAATGCAATGTGAAACCATGAAATGATATGTATTAGATGCCAAGTACTCTCTCAACTGTATATACATGATACTCCTCGGAAATACATCAAGAGTTCATGACTCATGGGGGACCGAACAATCTCCACGTGTGTGTGCAAACGATCTCAACGTACTATCATAAAATCAAATAATCTCATCACAAACGATCTTTACGTGCCTAACTTATAATCATAACATCACGCAATCCGCAACACAAAAGATCTCCATGTGCCCAACTTATAGTTAATCTCATGTTAATGCATGTGCACAATATTATTTCAATAAAAAGGGATGATGATGCATCTCAATCAATCATATATCGGTATGATAATTAATCACCTCAACTATCACAAATATACGGGTTCAATAAAGAAACACAATCACACAAAAGAAGTCAAGTCAATCATACATCAGCTAATGCCCATATGCTTTGGCATTCTCGGATTACAATCCGTCATTCTATAGTAATAAATTTTCCCTTTATAACATCGGTACTTGTATCAATGCCCATCATACCATTGGTACGAGACCCCTATCTTTTGCCCTTACCCATTGTCTATTCCATTTTTAATCTTTAATTAAAAAAATATCCTTCAACGAAGTTTGAAAGTCTTAACATATCTGAAATGTTGAACACGTGTCACGAATCCTCAAGATATTGCATTTCCCTTTCGCAAAGTTTCAAAGTGTTCTCAATCTATCAAATGCAGTATTCATAACTAACAAAATTCGTAGACACCCATTACAATACTTCTGGCCTAGACCCATTCACAACATTATTCATACTTATAAGAGTATATGTATATTGTTGTGGTATCATTAAGGTTTCTTGTTTAGAAATTATTCATTAGTCAATGATACTATAAGAGTATATGTATATTGTTGTGGTATCATTAAGGTTTCTTGTTCAGAAATTACTCATTAGATCAATGATATTATAAGTGTATATGTATTCTCTTATAGTATCATTGGCTAATGAGTAATTTCTGAACAAGAAACCTTAATGATATCAATACAGTATATATATACTAATTTAGTATAATGATCTAACGGGTCGTTACATCTATGCTCTAGTAAATACATGTAAATATATTAGTGTATGTAAACGATATACAAATTGTGTTTTCTTTTTAAATAAAAAATAAACTAACTTATGCTAAAAGAGACGGATTTTATTCAGTTTCTATACATCGATAAAAAAAAAATTAATATTGAGGGCTCAATCCAAACATGTAGTGTTAGAATAAGTATAAAAACATATTTGAACAATTTAAAATTTAATTAAAAAAATTGACACCTATTTTAATACAGAATTTATACATTAATTTGTATATAAATATCAGTTAATGTATGTAATTTGTATATGAATATATTTTAGTATATGTAATTTGTATATAAAGTGACTTTAAACAATTAGACTAAACTTAATTTTTAAAAAACAGATTTCATATACTTTTTATATATTGATAAAGTTTAACATTCAGGACTAAAACATATAGTGTATATTGTATAGAGTGGGTATATAAACCAACTTTACCAAATCAAAATTCCACAAAAAAAGAAGAAGAAAGTTATACCTATAATGTCTAGTTCATATATCAACAACCAAACATATATAAATCTTAATATATGTAATGTGTGTATAAATTGATTTCAAAAGACTATATTAAATTAAAGCTAATGAAAACATAATTTAAACAGTTTGTATACATTACTAAAAATTTAAACTTTGATAACTCAAAATATGTAGTACAAATTAGGTATATATCAGTCTTGAATTGATTTCATATTGAAACATAGAATGCAGGAAATATAGAATTTTTTAAAGAAAAACAAAAAAAAATATTAATTGTGCATCATGAATGAAGGAACTTCACGTGAAATATGATTGAAACATATACGATTAAATTGATAATAACTATTGAGAGAGAAAAATCGTACAAATCGAGAGAGATGAGGAGGAATACCTAATTTTTGGGAGAAGAATGTGGAGAGAGAACTAGGAGTTTCTTCTCTTTTCTTTTTTTGAAAAATTAAACTGTTTTCTCAATAGTTTTCTAAAATGTAATAAGATGATAATTATATTAACTTTTCAATTTGTCTCACACGAAAAAGGAAAGCACAACTGTTTTTTACTCTCTAAATAAGATAAATACAAGATAAAATAATAAATATTAATTTGATGTAAATAACCTAATATATTAGAATTTATAATTAAAATTTTATTTTAATTATTAAAAATGCATTTATGATTTTTAATAAAAAAAATCTTAAATACATATGATGTAATTTTTTCTACATATTTATTAAAAATCAAGTTTACCTAATATATGAGCTTCTTGACAACTATAAAAGAATTGGATAACAATGGTCAAACTATCACATTATTAAACTACATGGTAGATCTTTAAGGCCACCCAACAATATTGAGGACCTAGACTTAGATCTTTTTTTTTTTTTTCCAAAAGGCATTAATAAATAAACTGGAAATAATACAAAAGTTGTAGGCCCAAAAGTGACCTCTCTTACCAAACAAAAGCAGATGAAAAATTTAGTAATTAAAAAATTAAGACCAACACAAAAAGGGGAAAGTAGCCACCCTTCTCTTTATTCCTTGCTATCACCACTGTCAGCCGAACTTGGAGGGATCAACGAACGTCCATTGATGAAAGGTCAAGGACCTGAGAACATCGAGCTTGGATAGATTACATCCAAGACGCTCCAATCTGTCACAAGCGCCATGTAATCTTGTCCGATGAAGACTTCTTCAACTTGATGTAGCTCAAATCTGATACTTTCATTTGAAGGTGAGCCCAATATTCTCAACCTTATTGCGACGATTCGGAATAATTCATGTTTATTCTGAGATTGTATTGTAGATTCCGCACTTAATTGAAGAGTTCTTACTCTTTCTCTTGTTGTTATTATTTGTTGTATTCCTATGTCTTGCTACCTCACTGATCTCATGTTTCTAAATCGTTACCATTTGACAGATTCAACTCGCAAGGAGCTAATACCACTGTCTAAATGGCTCCGATTTAGACCCATGGTCATCGGTTGAGGTAAATCTTGTTTCTTCTTCTTGAACATCATGTTTTTAGTATTGATGTAACCTGGGCACCTTATACTGTAAATAAGGGATTCTGGCATTTGGTAACTCTTAAGTTTGGAACTCTATTTGCATCTAGTTCGAGGAGTGCCTTCCCTTCCCTGGGTACTTCCATATATGTGTTAAAATCTTTAAAACCTGTACCTGCACATGAAAAAATAAAATTAGCAAAGTAGTCCGCAACTTTGTTTCCTTCTCTGAGCACATGAGACACCTCCACTCCTCCTGCCTTCCTCAGCCATTGTATTTTCTTAATCATCAAGCTAACGTTCCATGGACTTTCCCAATTGCCACCCAATATTTGAGACACCAGTAATGAGCCAGTCTCCAATATAACAGGTAATAGATTGTTGGACACGCAAAATTGTAGTCCCCTTTTTAAAACAATGACCTCTGCTTCCAGACTTGTCTTGACACCCAACTCCTGTGTAGCTGCATATATGAATTTTCCTTCCCAATTTCTGATGCAGAAACCCCCAGAACTAGGTCCTGGATTACCTTCAGATGCACCATCTGAATTACATTTGTACACCCCTATACCAGGAGGGACCCAGTAAATCACCCTAGTCGATATAATAGATTTGTAATTCTCAAAGAAATGCACCATCATAGCCCACTCTTTAGGTATGTTGTGTAACCAAGGATATCTAACCACAGCCAGACTGTGGATATTTCTATTAATTTCTGCCAACATATTATACCTAGACATTTTACCATCATGTTTCACAATATTTCTTCCTTTCCAAATTTCCCATAGGATAAAACCAGGGATAGCATTGAAAAGAGGTCTCAATTTAGCACTACATTCTGCATTCCACCATTTAAAAATGGTGTCCTTCAATTGTAGAAAAGGCCCCTCAACTCCAGCAGCTCTTCCAACCATGTTCCACAGAAACTGAGATTTATGACAAGCAATAAAAAGATGTTCCCATGTTTCATTAAAGTTCAGGTCACAGCAACAACAATACACCACCTCTTCTAGCCCCATTCTGACCAAAAATTCTCCAATAGGAATTCTTTGTTTGATCAATCTCCAGAAGAAGAAAGAGATTTTAAAAGGGACCCCTTTCTCCCATACTTGTCTAAATTCTTCCTGATATACCCCCGGAGTTCTCAAACTCTCCCAAGTTGACCTGATAGAGAACTTACCTGAGTGATTGAGCATCCAGTAAGGTTTATCCATCTCCTTCCACTCTTGAACAATATCAATGTTTTTAATAATGTGTTCTATAACTCTTTCAGGGAAGATATGTCGTAGCAACTCCTCATTCCACTTCCCTTGAATCATCACTTGACTAATGTCTTCTTGATCGAGACTAGAAGAAAAAGATACTGGAAGATAGTAATGTAATGCTCCAATTTGAGACCAATTATCAAACATAATACTAGAGGATCCATTGTTAGGCTGCCACCAAATTTCTTGATCTATGGAATCCCTAGCCTGTAACATATACTTCCAAGTCTGAGAACCTCCCTTTCACTCCACTATCTGAGGTCTACACTTCTTACAATATTTGTTCCACATGAAGTGTGACCACATAGAGTGTTTAGTTCTAAAATTCCACCAAAGATTTGCAAACAAAGCTCCTGATACATCAAATAGGGACCTGAAACCCAACCCTCCTTCCATTTTAGGTTGACAAATTTCAGTCCAAGAAAACCAATGCTTGCTTCTGCTACCTTCCTTAAAACTCCACAGGAATCTTGCAAATAATTTGTGTAGATCATGAATCACACAATTAGGAGGTATGATTGCAGATAGTTGATATATAGGGACACTTTGTAGTACATTATTAATTAGAACAACCTTTCCTCCAAATGAGAGTAACTTTCCTTTCCAAGCTTGTAGTTTATTCAACACTTTCTTCATTAGATCAGCAAAGTGGGTTTTCCTTTTCCTAGCATGCCCAATTGGGCAACCCAGGTATGTTAAAGGAAAAGTACCTCTTGATAATCCTGAACATTCCTCTATCAGCTGAATATCTCTATGAGCAGCCATATTATGTACAAAAAAGGCACTTCTGTCCCTATTAATCTTTTGCCCTGATTGTTTTTCATATTCCTGCAAAGTATTCATTAACAACTTTATAGAGAAACTATCAGCATTAGCAAAAATTATGGTATCATCTGCATAAGCCAAGTGAGAAATGTTCTCACTCCACTTAGGTAACCCAAAGCTCTTATACTGTGGACAAGAATGTAGGGTATTCAAGGCCCTTGAGAGGACTTCAGCAGTCAATATAAATAATGCAGGAGAGAGTGGGTCCCCTTGTTTGACCCCTCTAGTGGAATGAAAAAATCCAGAGGCTTGTCCATTAATTAACACAGAGTACCAATTATTAGCAACTAGCCTCCAAATCTTGCCTAAGAATACATTGTTGAAACCCATCTTGCCAAGGACTTTCATCATGAACCTCCGGTCTACTCTATCATAAGCTTTCTCCATGTCTAGCTTAAACACCACATTAGCAGTCTTACTCCTTTTTCTGATGTCTACTATAATTTCCTGTGCAAGTAAAACATTTTCAGTAATGTTCCTACCTTTAACAAATCCAGATTGGTTATTGGAAATAAGCTTAGGCAGCAGATCCTCTAGTCTAGTCTATCATGGATGAGTCTAGATATGACCTTGTTTAAGAAGTTACTCTGACTGATGGGTCTTAAATCAGAAAATGAAACCACATTTTCTCTTTTAGGGATCAAGACCAGATTAGTGTGAGTAATAGCTTTTGGTAATGTCAAACCATTAAAAAAAAGCCAGTACTACAGCAAATACATCATTATGAACAATATCCCAACAACATTGATAAAAATGACTTGTAAATCTATCTGGACCACAAGCACTGTCTCCATTTAGTTCAAAAACTACCCTTCTGACTTCTTTTAATGTAGGAGGTCTATTCAATTGTACATTATCTTCTTCTGTCACCATACTAGGAACTAAATCAAGTAAGGTCAGATCCACATTAGTTGCCCCTCCTGTAAATTGCTCATGGTAAAATCTGATGGCTTCTGTCTCAACTTCAGTCCCCTCAGCCCATGTACCATTAGCTTTCTGAATCCTGTCAATGTTCAGTCTTTTCCTTCTGCCTTTTACCAAGCTATGGAAAAACTTCATATTTCTATCCCCCTCTGTGAATGTCACGACCCAGGAGCACCCCCTAGTCTAACTGGCGTACTCAACCTCGAAGAGGTCTAATACAAGTCTCTTAGCATTCATTCATCGCATAGACACCAAAACCATAAGGAATTAAAAACATTCTTCACACACGAAGATACTTTCAATAAATAGCAAGGGGAAGACTTTCTAGACTTTATACAATATGTCTCAAAACCATCTAATACTTGAATATAACATTGGGACTAAGCCCACTCAAAACTTAAGCAAATACTAGAGAGACATAAAAAAAGAACATGTTGGTTATTGCCCTCGAATCTATGAGGACTCACCAAGTCTTCATCTTCAACTCTTAAAAACCTATCAAGTAGCC